>JAOQGN010316482.1:0-14731 GCA_027564295.1 Himantozoum antarcticum
TAACAATTAATTAAGGTAAACTTATATTTCATGACAGAGTACAGACACCTGTATACACTTTCCAGAGACCTGTATACACCAGTGTATACACTAGTGTATTCACTAGTGTATACACTTGTACACATTAGTAGAAGATGTATACACTGGTGTAAATACACCTGTATACATTAGTAGATAGGTGTATACACTGATGGCTCCACTTCAGTGTATACATGTACTGGTGTCCGGAATATGTATACAGGTGCATTATAGTGTATTTGGTGTATACACTGGTATATTACATGGATAAACTAGTGTATATATATACATGTATGTGTTTTAGGACACCACTATCACTGTTTACGCGTACATGTACATGTATATACAAAACCCGCTAATTGTCGTACAACAGTACAACGGCACACAAATGGTGTACACACCATCTGCGTACACACTGATCCCAGTAAATTTCTGCCAGTGTATTTTATGTTTACTTTTTATTCAGTATTATAATTTAACTTCATGCTATCCTTTTTAACCACATTTATCTGTTGAAAGCAGGAGTAGTAAGAAAATGGGCATTTGAAGCCCCCAAATTGGACTTTGGAGCTTTAGTCCAATGAGAGAGATGATTATATTTTTTGAGTTGACCAATAGGAGAGTGGTATTAAATCAGGAAGTGAAGCTCCTTCAGCAATGTGGTGCCTGGGGATGAGCCCTTTCAGGAATGTGGTGCCTGGAGGTGTACCTGTAGAATGATTGCACAATGTTTGTTATTGTTTTGGTATGAGAGGAATTTCCGGGCTTTTTCTTTCCGGGCACTCGCTTGTGGGGTAGTTGGTGATTGAGCATGTCTGGAAGGCTGTGTGGAGCAGGGGTATGTCCCGCGTATTGAGGAATGCGCAGGTTGTTTAGGGAGACTGGAAGCGTGACAGGAAGGGTGAATGCTGGATGGAGTTATTTTTCTATTATGGGATGGGTCCAATTTATGGGTTGGACCTTGACGACAACGACTATAACAACAAAGAAATCGATGGCAAAGCACTGTACCGATGGCAAGAGTGTACCATTGATAGCAACAGTGTACGATTGGTGATAAAACTGTACCATCGATGGCAACACCCTACCATCGATGGTTACACCCTACCATCGATTGTAGCAATGTACCATCTGTGTCTCGTCGTTGATCTCATTGTTGTTCTTGTCGTCATCGTGGTCCAACCCATTAGTTGAACCCGTCCCATAATAGAAAGATAACCCCTTCCCAACAGTCACAATTTTTGTCACCCTTCCAGTCTCCATCAACAACCCAAGTTCCCCGGTGCGTGCCCCGGTAATAGCCCCAGGTACACGCCTGTGGCGCGATGGTGCATACCCCTACTCCACACCGCCTCTATGACATACACACTCACTAACTACTCCACAAGCTGGCAACTGGAGAGCAAAAACCCAAAAAATTCCAAGCATTCCAAAACAATAACAAACTTTGCACATTCATTTTGCAGGTGCACCTCCAGGCACCGCATTCCTGATGGGGCTAGACCCCCAGGCACCACATTCCTGAAGGGGCTACACCCCCAGGTACCACATCCTTGAAGGGGCTGCAATTCCTGATTTAATACCGCTCTCCTATTGGTCAATTCAAAAAATGACGCTCTCTCATTGGTCCAAAGCTCAGATTCCAAAGTCCAAGTTGGAGGCCCCAACTGGCTTCCATTTTTTTACTACTAGCAGGCGTTTGATGTATATGTCAATTAAGTAAATTTTTGTTTCGTTTTAGTAACCAGGTATATCAAACAACAGTGTTGTCACATGACAAAGTGTGCTACTGGTGTATATACACCAGTTTATACATATCTACACTGGTGTGTACACCAGTGTATACACCAACGAATACATGAGTGTATACAACAGTTTATACACTTGTGCATAGAGTAGTTTGCATGCGCTGGTGCATGCTCTGGTGCATACGCTGGAGAATGCGCTGGTGCATGTGCTGGTGCATGCGCTGATGCATACACTGAGATATGCAGGCTTGTGGAAAATGTATACAGGTGTCTGTAAACTGTCACGAAACGTAAGTTTACCATAACTAATACTTAGTTCGCTTACATACCGATTCATACAATTCTTAAGGACATTTCCATGCAGTGGAATTAACTTGTCACCGTATGGTCAATGGGTACAAGCATACTTTGGCAATCTTCAACCTTCAACATCAAATCAGTAGATTTCACCCCTGTTTGCATAAAGCACCGGATGCCCTTATGAGACTCGGCAACTTAAATAAATGAGTGGACTACCACGGGATTCGAACCCACAGACTTGTGATTAAAAATCCTCTATGCTAGTCCAATCAGTCATTTTAACACCTTTGCACATGGGCAGAGTTTTTGTTCAGCCAGACTAGCAAAGAAAGCAACTAAGCACAGTATGAATGTTCTTCCCACTTAATCACACCAAAACATTTCCTAGTTAAGATTACTGGACACACCTTGGCAGGTTTTCAAAGGAACCAGTACCTGCTATGGGGTTCTACCTGTTGCTGAGGCAACAGACTATGTGAATTGATAATCACATTGAAATGGCAATTTTTGTGTGGCTCCTAGCAACATGGCGGCCATCACCAAAGATTGAGGAGCAAAAACCGACAGTATAATCCCCTCTACGGGGTGAGCCAAGTCGTCGCAATAAGATACAGTATCGACTCCCTATTCATTGAGGTACTCTTGTACCAAGTGTGCACACTTATTTTCAGCAACTGCTCATGTAGCGACTATCAGACGATGAAAAGAGGGCTTCTACAGATATTGGATTATTGTCAAATGCTCCACAGCTGAGAGGATTTAACTTAATTTTATAGTTTTGCCCAAATTATATTGTAATTAGATATTAGCAATTTGTCAGCTTTATTTTGTATGTATCTGTAATAATTTACTCCTGTAACTGTTCATTTTCTTGTAATAGTACTGGCTAGTGATGATTGGATATTGCTATGACTGAATTATTGTCGTTTTCAGAGACATCAATGACAATGTCAAGCGTACGTACTGATATGCAAATCCCTTATGCTCATGATGGCAGTAAAGCCGTGGATGGAATCTATCAACCTACTTACACGAGCCTTGAAAGTGTTGCTATATCACGTTCGGAAGAATCGCCATGGATACAAACTGATTTGACCACAAGCCACTATATCATTGGTGTCAAGATCTGGAACAGAATAGATTTCAGACCAGGTAAACAATTTATGGCAAATGTCCACCTCAGGTCAGTGACATCACCCTGCCATGCAGAACACCGCCCTAGTACTGCACAACAACACGCACCACCACCCTACTCGCTCACAACAGGGCGCACCATTTCACAAGTAACGCATCCCAACATCCCTAATGATGATGATGACGATGTTGATTTTGATGATCATGTTGACGGTGACAATAACGATACTATAGCAATTAGATGGTGATGTCGCCGGCACTGGCGATGGGCATGGTGATGGTGAAAATAATAATTATTATCCATTTTGTACCTAGGCCATTTCGGTACCGGCCAATTTTCTTAGTTTTACACGTGAATTTATACCGGAAAATAGTTTATATCCTCAAAGATATTGTGGCATTGTAATATATAATTATATATTTATTTCTTTACTATCAACAAAACTTTAATAAACACATTTTATATTCAAGTGTTCAAAGTGGCCTGGGTAATGTAAATAGATGTTGAGCCATGTATTGAGATAATGTTGGACTGTGTGGGCGTGTGGTGGTGGGCGAGCTCCAGGGTGAAGTTCTGCTAGAACTGAAGTTGATACTGACCAGGAAGGAAAGTTGCACAATTTACTGTTAATTATTATTTAGCAATTCTAATGTGTGTAATTGTTGCCGCAACAAGTCCATGAAATCATCAACAATCAAAATCAATGCACTAGAGTTAGTAAAAGGCAATGAGTTTATAAAAATTAGTATCATGAAAAATACTATAGGCATTACAAAATGTGAAAGCCTTGTTAAAAGTGGTGCTGTTCCTTGATTTTGCTATTCCAAGGTTAATTAAGATCAAAAACTTTTCTAAGTTAATGTTCAAGATTTATTTGTCTCCTGCTTAATATAATTTAAAAATACAATTATACCTTACCCTCTGTTGAGTACTGTGACTAATGCAATTAAATTAAAGTGATTGGCATCACTACTTGCAGTTGTAAGGAACTGAATATTGCCTGTAATTTATCTCTGTTTGAACTTTTGGTACTAAGGTAGCACTCATTTAGGCATTTGCATAATATAATCACTTGTAATTTATCAGTTACAATTCACATATTTAACTGGTTCTAAACGGTTAACAGCTTAATTGTATTAATTGGCAAATGGCAATTTCATTGTTCCAAGAATCCTAACGATCACGAGTTGGTGGTCTAAGACATAACTCAGACTCACAATGTAATTTAGATACAGACATATTTTTATTGTAATATTTTTATAACTCAACATTATTACAGTTTAGAACAAATAATACACCAGAAGTAGAAAATACAATTACAAATTGTAGGTATTTCTTAGTCAAAATTAACAGACAGATGCGCCCAATTTTATTAACCCCTACATTGAGAACTATAAGTTTTACTTTAAGTGATCAGAACAGAGGCATTTAAATAGTAGACGGTTAATGTAAATCTAGTAACATGCGAGTTGATTTCCCACCAGTTTAAAGTTATATTCTTGGCCCAAATTTGAAGATGGTTTGTATCCAGAAGAGTCAGTGGAGTTAGCATATCCATAAGACTTACTCTACAATCAAAAATAAACAAACTGTATATGTAGCATAAAACTGGACACTTAATTAATGAGGAGAACTTGACCGAGAGAGATAGAGCACAGAATGCTAAGCAAGGAACACAGTTCAATTGTGACTTTATTAAACACCGTAAGTCATATTCATCATGCTATGACAACTAGCTCAATGAGAAGGTACAGTCAGACTAGGACTAAACTTCAAAACAAGTTTATCATTTAATATCAATAACTATTAAAGTTATTTGGGACAATAATCTTGTCACAATGTAGAATACATTTTGTTAGAGATGTCATATAAATTGGATATAACAGTGGTAAAACCATAATCAAACAAGCCAAGCTACAATAGTTAGCCATGACAATTTTGTAGTTCATAAATTTCGATAGCATTGTCAGCATCTCACCAGCTGGAAATTACAATTGATACAATAAGTTATTACTTGTAACTATAAGTCCAATTACCATGACATTTTTTCTAAAACTTATTCGTCAAATTACTATGAATTTTATTAAAAAAATCTCCTTTATTTGCATTTTAAATTTTGGTAGACTATTTCAACTATTTTAGGCTGGATGGAATGGGTTAACTGCCCAACCAACCTAAAAGGTTAACTATGCTATAAACTTCAAAAATTGAAATTGTTTAATTAAATATTATCTGTAAATTATTGGTGTGATCACAGCAGAAGTATATTATAATATAATCCGTGTGATAGTGGATAGTGTGACAGCGAGGTAGTAAAGTCAGCAATAGACGGTTTTCTGTTGGAGCAAATTACAGATTTAATTTGGAGTTGTCTTCTCTTAATTTTTTCAAATGGGAATACCCTTGGCCTATTGTGAATCCGCTGCATGTTTTAAAAATTGCTGTAGATATAGCCCTGCTAGTCCTATTACAGTGCAATTGTATGATGTTGCCTACAGAGACTTGCTCTAAAACATAACAGGTTCAAGTTTTTTATGAAATTGTTAGAATATGACATATTTCACCCAATATAGTGACGTTGGCCTATTGTGCAGTTGCTGTACTGTTTTCAAATCTACTGTAGCTATGACCCTGATAGTCCTATTGGAGTAAAATTCTATGATGTTAACTAAAGTATGTTAATACTTTAGTTAACATACTTCGAGCAAGTAACTAAAGTTACTTGCTCGAAAATATAGCATCTTCAGATTTTTTCTGAAACTGCAAGAAAAGTGAAATATTTTTTTGAAAACACAATTTACAATCACTACTAAGCCCTGTCAATAGTAGTGATTGTATGGTAGGCCTACCAATTTACTGCTGATTGATGTTGATCATGATACATTAATTGATTAAACAGGTTGAGTCAGTGTGTTGACACCTAATAATGGTCTGACAATATAATAATACAGATAGATAATATAATTATATAGAAATACACATGTTTTTTCATGAGTTATGAAAATACCAGTAGTGGCCAATTCAGAATTTACGACAAACAGTTGCAATGTATGGACTTTCATCCAAGCTACATGTATTACTAAAAGCTGCCTATGGTAGTTTCAGTACACTTTGGTTGGTGATCTATCATCATCAAGGAAGCCACTGTTCTCAGTGGAAATCAATATGGAAGAAACAGCAAATATATTTTAAAACAATCTCATTACCTTAAATAATTCATGCAGCCGCAAGAACTGCCAGTATTTTGTATAGGTAATATGATATTGGTATTTCCATTTCTGAAAGAATATCATGAGTTTATCAACTAGATAAAAAAATTGTTTGTAAAAATTCCAGGTTTGAACAATAGATTACCAATGATCAATATAGTTACTTAACACCGTCGGCTAATATCCGTGTGAAATCAGTAACGAAAATTTTAAAATTAATAATATAATACCATACCAGCAACAAATCATATGAGTTACTGAATTGCAATGCAATCACAAACACTCACTCTGTCATAATGTCCCTGTGAATTTGGTTGCAAATCATTAGTAGTGGAAATATTAGGAAAAATCTACAGAAAACCTACTATGCAAACGCATTGGCATTAATATTTCTAAAGCCTGGTAAGTATCATCGCACTGGTAATATTTATCATGGCATGTAACATTAAATAAATGTGTGTGTCAAAACTTGACTTAGATCGAAGCTATTTAGCGTTTCGACCAATCAGAAAAGAGCATGTGAACAGTTCAATTGCATGTGTTTAGAGCCTTTGTCCTCTCCAAAGCACCAAAAAACTTACCAAACCTTTGGTTCCACAGTTAAATTAAATTATGATTTCTAAACAAGCAAAGTTTACTGCATATTAAAGCGTGAATTCCGAGATCAAAGGAATTAAAATCAGTCTACTTGTCATTGCCACTGTTATATCGCCGATGTGATTGCCACCGTATGATCTCACGTTGCCTACGAACGCGATCGTTATCCATTTCCGTTTTGAGTAAAATAAACAATCTAATGATAAAAACTGTTACTTTTGTAAACTTCTATTGTTATCTAGATGATAAACTAATGATTTTTTTTCAGAAATGGAAAAACCAATATCCAATTACCTATGCAAAATACTGTCACATCTTGTGGCTGCATGAATTATTTAAGCTGTTACATGGTTACACTCGATCTCTATGGCAATAGTTATTGTAAATGCTCAGTATAAATTACAGTAAGCACTGACTGCTAATAGTGAGAAAGAGCTATTAGCGTAACGTCTAAAGACAGTATTACTTTTTGACATTGGCCACCACCCGTTATTTTATATAGTATTAAATCTGGTAAAACCCAAATTGCAACTTTCCACAACCACTTTACCTCATGGCGGCATACCTGCTGCCATGAATTGTTACTATTATCGTTCAATGAATATGATATGATGTATTCTTATAAATTATATTTTAGACTTTAGAAGGTCAATTGTCTCAAACTAGAACTCAATATAACTCTCTGGTGGAGGCGGTAGAAAACACTAATGCCTACGCAAGTGATGAAGGTGCTGAAGCTCTACAGACATTGACTGGAAGATGTAAAGAGCATGTGGACAAACTGAGCTCTTCCTTACAGGTATGTCTGTCTGAGTGTGTGTATTTGTCGGTTTGTCTGTCTGTTTGTCCATTTGTTTGTCTGTGGTCAACCATAATTATTGGATACTGCAAATTTGAAGAGAAGTTATCATCCCCTGTCACCAAGAGGTGACAACTCCTATTGCATGTTTGTTAATTTGCTATTGTATGGTGTAAGTTGGTCCGATCAACCATCATTAGTTTGTTATGTCACACAGCCAACACTCCCACTTGTCTTATTTGTCTTATCAGCTATTTTACTTTCTTGGGCATCATCTATAAATTCATTTTATGGTTATGACATAGTTTAGGTCTCTGTACAAACAGTTGGACCCATGGGGAAAAAGAGGTAGGGGCAAAGAAAGAAGGCGAGGACAACTCTCGTCCACATTCTTTCTTGGAATAGTGTCTAACTGTTTGTACAGAGACCTAAACTACTGCATAACGTTACTAATTTAATTTTACATTCGTTTAATGACCTACTCATGTCCATATAAAAACTGAGATGCAATAACGTAATCATATTTTATTGGATGAAATAATGTAGCAAGGTTTACTTTGTACAGGAGGCCAGAGACTTGGTAGCAGAGAACAGAGTTAAGCTACAACAGTTCCATGACCTTGAATCAGAGGTCAATGCAGGACTAGAAAAGGTTAAAAGCAAAGCCAATGAGCCTACCCACGTAGTGTTTGGTACAAGTACTAAACCTGCAGCCAATGAGCTCAAGGTATTCCTCATTGCACATCACCCCACTTATCTAAGCTGGGTTGCCAGATTGTCCTCTATTTTTGTCTTTTTGCCCATGTTCATTGTATGGACATTGCAGGGGCATAGTGTAGTTGTGTAGCGAAATCATTCCACCCCATATCAGCTCTTGCACAGGTGGACAGGTGCTGGTGTGGTCGTAATCCAACCAACATTAGACTTTGATAGGGGATCACATTTAGACAGCAATTGCTACTTCGGCAGTCCTGCTGAATGAGTTTTACATGATTATTTTCAATATTTATATTGTTCTTGACTTCATTGATGTATATGTGCGAATGCACCCACATCGTGCTCCTTCAATTTGATTTTTTGGACATAGACATTAATCTTGACCCAGTCTTTGATTACAGATTCAGTTGCATAAATTATATCAACTTGTTGTCCCATAAATTTGGTTTGTGGGGCAACATCAAACAATATATCACATCATAATTATATCATTTATCAGCAATAGATCGAAGCTGAATATAATTCAATAAATTCATTATATATTCCCTAATAGAATGTGGCCAATGAGTGTGCCCACACTCAGGCTACAGCACAGAAACTATCCTCATTCCTCAAGTCCTGGACTAGCTTACCTTCAGCCGAAGTAAGGGAGTATAACAAGTCTATAAAGTCAACAGCCAATCAGCTAGCCACCACTCAGCGATCTCTACAGACTCGCACCGCTGCTTTAGACAGTCTATCGGACGTGTTTGATAGATATCATGGCATCAAATCTGGAATCAAAAGGTATATTATTTGCATACATGTAGATGTAGTAGAATATCTTCGGAATTACTTTGAGGTGTCAAATTATAATTTACAAATTTGATAAGCAAAATGATTTGTCGTTTTGTTAAAGCCATTTTTTAGACCGCATCTAGCCTCTACATCTCCGCAAAAACACACGAGGTTTGATCCTTAATTTATGTGCTACCGTTTTTGCTTTAAGCGGCAGACTAAATCAAATTGTGATACGAATGAGCATCTTTAATTAGGACGAAATCAGCATGAAGTGTGACTTTGTAAAAATATAATTATATTGATCAACCCGTTTGTTACATGTTCTTAATCATCATGTTCTCATAATTAGCTGTATTCATTGGAGGTTGCTCTTGTGAGTCTGAGATGAAATATTGCAAAATAAATCTGTACACAGCATGGTGTAGGTATATATATATACATGAGTTCATTGCATTGCTTTAATAATCTGTTCACCTTCTATTATTTGCATAGATTGAACTCTAAGATATCTATGGCTGAATTAGATGATGACAGTTTATCACGTCTGCAGACAGAGAGGGCGGAGGTGGTGGCGTCCCTAAATGACTGCCTGTTGACTGCACAAACTCTAGATGATAAAGTGTCAGATCTGGGTGTTGTAGTCCACACCGATAACCAATCGGGCCCCGCTGTAGAACTCTATGACCACACCAAACAGGTGCTTACAAGTTTTAATATAAGCTATAAAAGCTAATAAAGTAATAAACAATCTTGGTAATTGCTGTTATGAAAATCTGTGAAATATGTGTTGTGAAATATTTGCTGTTATGTGAACATGCCAAGACTGTTCATTGTTTCTTTGAACTTCAAAGCGGTGGCTTACTTGGATGACAAAAAGTTAGATAACATTAGAGTGGAGGTTGAAGTTCATTGGCACCATTTACTGCAGATTTAACTGTCACTGCAATATGTAAAAGCCATGGTCAATCAGCATCTAATGGGTATGTCTTGCTACAATGGGTTTCCCGGATAAAGCTTTAATGTTGAAATTCCTAATATTGGTAAAGGCTGAAATGGGCATGTATTCGTGTATACAGCACCAGGTGGTTATAACTTATATACACTGCTTAAAGTTACCGTCTGACAGTTTAATGAAGTGGCATTTGGCGAACTAATTATCATTAGTATAATTTTTGTCATTAAAAGTAATTAAGAATTCATTTGATTCATTTTAGTTGGCTACAGAGATGTCTGATGTTGATGATAAGATAAATTCCAAGAAGTCGGCTGCTCATAGCGCTGAAGAGATTAAACAGACGGCTAGTAGCACAGCTTCAGAGACGAGGCAGACAATCAGTGGCATAGAATCTGTTGTCAAACAGACTGCCAGGAAGGTCAGGATGATAGATGACCTCAAGAATCTGGAGTCTGAGTTGCAGGTGTCTAGGAAGAAAGTGAGACGAATCAAAGGTCGAGAAGTAGAGGACATGAAACAAGGGCTAACCAGCCTGTCTAAAGTAGACTCCATCAGAGCTAGTGGAGTGTCCACACAAGTGGCAGAGATTATGGACCAGGTGGATGTACTGGACAGCTCCCTCAGTAGTCAGGTATGCATCACACACTCCATCATGCTTCATTTTTCTAATAGTGAGTGCTTTTATTATTGTATTGATAAGCCTTCCAATGTGAGAGAGCACACAACATCATCAGTTAACAAGTTAGATCTCATATTCAACTGTCACTATTGTCAGACTAATCATTGTCGTAATTCAACTGCCATGAAATTTCTGTTATTATATTTGTGTTTATGACATACAATATTTATAATCAACCTCAATGCTACCTCAATTTTACTTATTTGTCAAAACTCAGCGAGTCATTTCATGATTAAGAATCATCCCCAAGGATTCTCGGCTGGAAAATTTGACTGGCCTTTATCGTCTGTCCTCCCTTGTATCTCCAGGAAGAGCAGTGTAAACGTCTGGTAGACTTGTGGTCTGTATATGAACAGTCCTATGAGGAGTTAGATAACACAGCAGCAGAGAATCTAGAGGTACTAGCCAATCAGCAGCCAGCTACCACCCAGAGTCAAGCTCAAGCCAGACTGGAACAACTGCAGGTAATACTGAAGTCCGAGCTCCATAAATCTAAATAAATTATTGATTATTGATTATTATTATTATATATTATTATTATTAGATTATTGTTATTATCCTCTTTTATGGGATAACCTAGAAGCAAATGAATATTGGTGCATGTTGTGACCCTGTCCTGGTAGACAGCGGCGGGCGGTCGGTCAGTCGTGATGTGCGTTGTAGTCGGTTTAAAATACTTTGTGACGTGAGTTAGTCCATTTTTATGTACCAAAGTGTACACTTTGTATGTTTACTTTGTTGTGGTGGCTATGTTATCTATCTTTTCAATATTGACATGTATTTAATGAGCGGGAAACAAGTTGCTTTTTGCAATATCATAGCTTTAGATTTAATCTCAACAGATAGTGATAAAGTATCAATATATATGCAATTACTGTTGAGTGTCATCATGCTTGTAAACCCTTGCAGTTTACTCTCAAGTTTCTATTGCATAGGCGCTGGAGGCAGCTTTATCCAATCAGAAGCTGCAGGTGGAATATGTAACCGCTAAGGGACAGCAGGTGGAGACGGAAGTGAGACAGTTTTTACCTGATTTTGCGCCAGATCATCTCAGATTACAGACTGCCAATCTAAACCAGCAATGGTCTGCTTTTGAACAGGTAGGCAATATCGGAGTTACTCATTCCTTATAAAATACATTTTGTTTACTCTGTACCTGAGAGTTGAGTCAAGTATAGCAGCATAACGTTGATCCTACTTTGAAAGTTATACTGCTTTGCAGTACTAATACTAGTACTAGTACTAGTACTAGCACACTAATTTGTAGCCTTATAGAAGTCAATGCAATTTTTTTATTCAGATTTTAGTTTCACCCTAACTGTATAATTCTATCTTTGTGCTAAGAATGAAAACATAGCTTTCTTCCTTGACAAGCAGCAAACTTCTGTGGCAATTTTGAACCTGTTTTTTGTTCAAATTTGTGCTTGAACAAATTTGTGCAAAGTTCAAATATGAACCTACACTCACATGAAGTCCTAACTTTAATTGTCAAAATTGTTGTACTTTCATAATTTTAGTCTCTACATGAAAGGAAGCAGCAGGCTGAGGCCGAAGTCGAAAAGTGGAGAGAGGCGAAGTCTGTTAGTAGGTTGCTGTCTGATTGGCTGAGCACTGTAGAGGCGGAGCATCAGGACTGTGATGTTTTAGGAGGTAGTCTACTAACTGCAGTGAAGGTGGCAGATAACTACCACTCTAGAATAGATGATCACAGGGATATGTTAGATAAACTGAGGAGTCATACGCAACAGTTACAAGAATTGAACCAGACTGAGCAATTGCCTGAACTAGAGCAAACTATCTCTGCAATAGAGGGACGACTTGTGGACGCCGAACAGCGCAATGAGAAATTATCTAGAGAACTTGAGCAAGTTAATGGTAACTATCATAGTTCACATCAAAGCTGATCTTGATAGTTCCGTATTAGTTGTTGCCTAAAAATATATCGGAGTTGCCTATCCATGGTGTCTAGCTTGCACACTGTGTATTATCTGTGAATGTGTATTACCTCTGCCTGAAGTTATGACGCATCCAACGATTGAGTTTGGATCTCCAACATTAGGTGCTAGTTTTTAAAATATTGGACACCTGTCAATTATAGGTATTGCTATCTAATATCAGATTGAGCTTACAATATACTGAAATTCCACTAGGACTGTACGCTATAAGTTACCACAGAGCAAAAGCTGGGTGTAACCATGACTTAATCTTAACTGCACACGAGTAACCAGCTAATCAAAACACTGACCATTTAATCCCAGCCCAAACTCGTGATCACTATTTATTTAATATAACGTTGTCCTGTGTCTCCTGTATTACCAGATATTGTGGATGGCGTGGTGAGTGGTGCTATCTCTGGTCAGCAGACTGTGGCTGAGATACAAGATTCTATACAGACAGTGCCAAGTGCAGAAGATGATGTGACAATACTAAGAGTACATGACAGCTGTGAAGATGCAGTAGCCAAGTTAGCAGCTGTTCAGCAGAGAATGGTAGAGATAGAAGAACAGCTTACGCAGGCCGAGACTAAGGTACCCAGTTAACATTTGATAGTTCAACTCTTATACTACCGTCAGTCTTAGTGAGATGTAAACAAATTCATACCATAAAATGGTGAATCAGGTGACTCAGCGTGGTGACTCAGCGTTGTGACTCAGTGTGATGACTCAGCGTGGTGACTAAGCAGGTAACTCAGTTTTGAGTATTCATTCAACTCCATCGAAATCAACGGACTTTAGTGCTTAGTTACACTATTTAGGTGAGGACAAAGATACTTGTGGCAAGACCTTTAGCCTAATGTTACTCAAAGCTGAGGATGCTAGGTGATGTGTTATAATGCTGTTATTAATTTATTACTGTAGTACAAGCTTCCAGAATCTTCCGAGGCCAAGAGAGAGCTCAACTCTCTAAACCAAGCCCAGGCTAGTCTCAAGAAAGCAGTTGGTCTGAAGCAGAATGCTGTTAACAAGATGGCAGAGAATAATTTCAGCCAAGCTCAACAACAGTATCTTAAGTAAGCTAAAATAGCTGTTTACCACAAGTTGAATTACGACTGCTGAGTAAAGCATGTCAGAATGGCACACCTTACACACTTGAATTCTTGCTCGCAGCATGATGGCCATACAATTAATCGCAGAAGTAATGTCGTAAGTTGTAAAGCACTGAAGTTAATGCGTTATGAAATGGAAAGATTAGGGGAATGGTGTAAAGGAGGTTTCAATTTCTTGAATTAAATCGTATATCAGTTGTATGCTGTAAATGAGAGAAGCTTTATCTGGCAATAACATTATACACGAAAATAGACCCATTCACCATAGCTGAATATGCGTGCATAGCTCTCAAGGTCGTTTAGTAATCTGTTATAAACAAAACCCCAACCACCAACGTGTTTCCTATAATTGACGACCTTGACTAGCTGTTTTGGTGTTTTCAGTTATGCACCCATTAAATTGTTGTTCAAACATTCAATGTTCGACTACCGTTTAGCCCACCTACCAGTCACTCCAAACCACTCCACATACACACATACTACACAGTACGCATACACAATACACACATACTACACAGTACGCATACACAATACTCCACAACTCGGCTGTCCATCCTGTATTTCATCCTGCAGCCTGCTTGATATCCCACCACTTAGCCCGCACGGCAGTCTATCCTGCAGACCACCTTATAGCCTACCCTGCAGACCTCCATGTATCCCACCCTGCAGGTCACCCGACAGACCACCCGACAGACCACCCGACAGACCACCCGACAGACCACCCGACAGACCACCCGACAGACCACCC
>JAOQGN010316592.1:0-14729 GCA_027564295.1 Himantozoum antarcticum
CTCTTGTTTATGCTTTCTACTGTAAATATCTATCTTTGTTATTGCTGGGCATTTCTCCCACCTCCTCGTGGTACTTACTGGGCAACACAGTTCGACACTGTGGCTAAGGCTAACGGGAGATTAATTAGGCTTAGGTCAAACACATTTCATTTCAATGTGTGTGCCACCTTTCTCAGCATTGTTTTTAGTTTTAATTTGAGTTTATTTTTTAAGCCTTCATACAAAGTATAGTCTAATACTTATATTATAACCTTTAGAAAAATATGTTTCGCGGATCATGATTTTATCATTTCTAGTTTATATATTATAAGCATTTTATGTTTACACAGTCCAGTACACTGTTAGTGATTGGTTGTTCCTCCTGTGTGGGTTAGAGTTTACATTTACAATAAATACACTGCTGTAAGTGTAGCCTTTGTACTTGCATGAGTGGATGTTAGGGTTGGGGGTTGCATTTGATTTCTTTGTACGTTGATGTCATCGCATTGTTGTACAACTCTCTATTGTTTTTATGTAATTCTATAATATTGGTTTGCAGAAACACTGCTGTATTTCCAAATCCTTATTATAATTATAATGGCCTATCATTAATAACTAATAGATGATTATGTAGATGGGATTAGGATATTTGCCAATCACTATACAGCATTAGGAATGCTAATAGAGCTGAAGGTTGAAGGTCATGCGCTTAGCTGTACAAGCTCACATCTATGTATATACGGTGATATTGTATTGTAATATCATGTAGCTATTATACCTTGTGTATATTAATGGTGATGTACGTAGGGATGCTCTGTGTAATGTTGTACATTTCTCCTATCAATAGCTTCATTGTATACATATAGACAGTCAGCATTGACCGGATAACACTTTGAGGATAGAATACAGCGGCAACAGCCGTAACAACAGCAGTACTGTCTAGTGACCAGTGCTGGGCCATCACATCACTTACCATAGTATATCTAACAAATAAAAATAGGTGAGTACATTTTATCATACTTTGTTCAGTAAATTATTTGATTGCTTATTTTTGGTATATTGTTTGGAACTGGTAAGCAAAAGAGAGAAACTAACATCATAGTATTGTCGAAGATATCAACGGTTTACTGATTGCACAAGAAATATAAACAAATTAAAAAATAAAATCTGGTGCTTTTTCAATTTTGTTGTTAAAGAATGTCATTAAAAAGTGAAAAATATCTTAGATTATGCTGTATGTAATACACAATACTACTCTATAATACTCGATAATTTTATACGCATAATTTGTATATACTTTAATGTCAGTTGTAAAGGTTAGTAGGCTATACGTAATATCTGTAAAATGGTTAAATTGGTGCCTCGAAATTTCCATTCAGTGTGAGGATTATATTAAATCTAACAGTAGTTTTAAATATTTGTAAATTTGTAAGTACTCACCAGTACTCGCCGGTACTCACAGCCTAATTGTGTTATGAGATTAAATTTGGTTACTTTGAGATTAAATGAAATAATATTAATTATCGTGATAATATCGTACTCTCCAGGCATATTATTTTAGGTGGTAATCCATTATCAACAGGATCTAGTGAACCCCATTGCATGTTGCGTGATATTGTTAAAAGTTCTAAAGAAAAGAGGCAAAGAGGAAAAACCTACTGGACAAGAACCTCCTGGTCGTAACATCTCTTGATCTGTAAACCGATTGTGCAAATTTCTATACTTGTAGTGTGGGCATATTTCCGAAGGTCGTCTAGCTCTAATTACTAAACAAATTATATATGAATATAACAAACAGAATATTGTTTGCATCAGCTGACTGCAGACAATGGCCCCTTCTGTAATCGCTTTTACCGCTAATGAGTGGCATGCCTGCAGAATACCTTTCAATATAGCTCATTGAGGGTTTAGCTGTTCTTGTGCTACTTCTAATGTCTACATGTAGACGCCACCTCTGTAGACTCATTTCAAGAGACTTGTCTCCCCCTTCCAGCAATAGCAGGGCCTGCTATTGCTGGAAGAGCAAGGGTAGCACCAACCATAGGGTGTTACGGTTGGCACCGGGCTAGTTAGAACTCCTATATCCCAAATCTAAAGGAGAACTCCTTTGGCCTAGCTTGGTTTGTCCAGCATGGGCTAGAAAGTTCTAGATAGCAAGGCTCTGGTTGCAATTAGCTTCAGTTATTCATTGTAATTTGTTTTTCGGAAATTGTAATCGTATTTTAAATTTATATTTTGGAATTAATATTTCGATTTTAAACTTAATGTATTTCAAATTATATTAGTGTTTGTATGCCTCTATCACTGGTCTCTATCACAAGTTCCATGGTGTGTTTGTTGTTTGCAAATCCTAATAATATTTTGAGCATGTTGACTTGTTTTTGCCACTGTTGTACTTGGCACATTCTGAGATAGGTGTACAGGTGTAGGAGCACGCATTTGGAAATGTCCAATGATCTAGAGCAGCATCATAGGTGGACAAGTTGTCTTCTCCTGATAATGTACGATTGCGTCCCCAACTGAAACCCAACTGAAACCCAACCACAATCTTAAAACTAAGCCAAAAAAGCTTCTCTACTGCACCTAACAGCACACCGTCTGACTCCATTCTATTGCTACCTGCTTTGTTTACAATGTAGATACTGCAAGGGATAGAGGGATAGAAGGCGTTGGAAACTGATTTCTCCATAGACATCAGGATGCTGTTTGCACAGTATTGTTTGAACCTGCTGAGTCTCAGTAACAATGTCTTTTGTGGCTGTACCTGCCAGACTGGTAGATCTCAGCTGATAGAGGGATGCAAGAACGAGTCCACAGGTATGGCTATTGCCTTTAGTTTGTAGTGGAGCTGCGTGATACGCCACGCAGTGTAAGGTATGCATGTATTACTGTATGAGGTCTCCCCATTCACAGACAGAAGTGGTCTCTCCAAATGATCTGTGGTTGCTACACCAGTTGTGAAGTAATGGAAGCAGATACGCAATGAAATTAGTGCTATTGTTGCTAGCCAATTTTAATTTTCGCTCCTGGTATATAATTCTAGTAATATTAGCAAAGCTGCACTATTTTTGCGGAATATAGATTGTTAGCAACCGACTTTAAGTCTGTTGCTATTCAAAAATATGTGGAATAGTGGCTCTGTATCAATAATCAATATTTCAAAAGAGTTGTGCATTTTTTTGCCGTCCCCGCTTATAAGAATCTACTGGCCTTAGGCTAATCTCAATCATTTGGACACTGGGTTACTTTTCAGTTATTAAGTAGTAAACCAGTGCAAGTGGACAGCTAACATATCTGGTAACAAAATGCAGATACATTGCATTAATTGAATATAAAAGTCGTCAAGTCCTGTCAATGTATCAGGTAATATAATCACAAGGTTCCGTTAAATAAATATACAGTGTTAGGGTATCAGCAGCATGTAATGATGTAACACAATTATGAGTAATGTCTGTGGGTGACAAGCTTACAAGTCTCTGTAATTAGTCTACTGACAGCTGAGAGTCAGCCTTTTCAGGTATTCTGTTTCTAAGAGGTGACTAAACTGAATAGTAAATAACGCAATAGTCCCTCTTCCCTAGTCATGTCAAATAGGAAACAGATGCCGATAGCAATAAATTTAATGATGATTTCACTAGGTGCGTATTTTGATTTGCACTTTGTTTCCAAATTACGTAGTACTGGCTATAACACATCATACTGGATTTGTTTGGTTGAAGATGATTAATTTGGGTAAAATGACTTTTCAGTTTGATCGCGCCTTCTATCTGGGATGCCAAAATCTCAACCCCCAAACCCCAGATATAAGCTAAGGTCAAGGCTGCCAAATTACAAAAGAACTTTGCCTAATATTGTATTGGCATATTGACTGAAGCAAATAATAATTTAACAAAAATTGTTGACCGGTTTTCATATTTGTATGTCGTGTGAAGTTAGTATCAAGATTTTTTGATAGTTGATATAATGATCGCTGAAAGG
Organism: Himantozoum antarcticum; assembly: GCA_027564295.1. Taxonomy (NCBI): domain Eukaryota; kingdom Metazoa; phylum Bryozoa; class Gymnolaemata; order Cheilostomatida; family Bugulidae; genus Himantozoum; species Himantozoum antarcticum. Next base: position 3,958 of record JAOQGN010316592.1, read on the forward strand.
GACCATAAATTTTAGAACAAATCAGCTAGTAGCAATCTCTAAATAAACAAACAATGTGCTGTTATAGCATTATCATTAATCGTTTACTGCAATGAATGATATTACAGTACAGCACTAACAATTGTGAAATATATTTTAAATGCATGTATTGCGTTGTAAAAATATATTATGTAGTAAATAGATATTTTTGCAGCTCTCCTTTTTGAAAAACTTATCATGAAATCTTATCATGAAAAACTTATCAAAAAAGTAGTAACTTTTCAAACCATTCTGTAGAATTTCTACTACAGTACTACTGCTGCCGATTTCTGCTGTCGCTGCCATTATCATTTTCTTCCTACTAACGTGATCTAAACAATCACAAATATGTTATAATGTAATCACAACATTGATATAGGTGCAGTTATGTATGCCATCATATTTATACAAGCAATGTGGATATTGATACAGGCGTGAGCTCAGCTTTGTCACCTGCCTACCTGTGCTGTGGTGGGGTGCGAAACTGACCCTCCACTACCACAGTGGTCCAGTGCTCCACTACTACTACAGGCCTAGGGCTAGGATGAGCTCAGTATTTCTTCTATTATTTGTAAATGTTAGGAAGTTGTTTGGGGGTTATTCACCCTGTGATATCACTCAACCACATAGGAAAGGTATTGGTTTTTGATGTTACTTTACTATTATATGGAATATTGTTACTCACAGCAAATGTCTATTTTTGTATTAGTTCTTATTAATACCCTGAACAGATGATCATTTTGCTATTGCATTGGATTGATAATAAAACGAAAGAATAAAAAAAGGTTGGAAAGTCATTAACATTTGTAACTTTATATCATTGCGATCATAATGCTACGATATGGTTTACAAATCACTCATTCCCTTATGTAGAAGGGTACTAGAGTATATTAGATAGGCTATGCAGTGCCTCCTTGTACAGGTCCTTGTATTGCTATATGCGTCAGCATTTGAGTCAGCCAGGCTGTAGTTGTATAATTATAGTAAACACAATAATTACTAACTTGGTTTCTGAACAATTCAGATTTACAGGTGTTGATTGGATGCTTCCCTTCCTAACAACATTTACAAACAAGTTGTAACGGGAGTCGAAGCTCATAGACTGAGTTCCAGAAACATAATACAATGGGGCTTTTGAATACTGGTCGAATTTTTTGCATGTTCAAATGCTGGTCAACCTCTTTGTGAGATTTGTGCGCAGATTTGTGCGCAGATTTGTGCGCAGATTTGTGCGCAGATTTGTGCGCAGATCTGTGAAGTAGTTATGACACAAAACCACTCCTGTGAGCACCGGCAGCAGTTACTATAAATTGTATACCTTTTTGAATATTTCAATTTATTGCAAACAGACTCTAGCTATTTCGATGATAAGCAGACGATACGCAGCAAGCAGACGATACATGCATGATGATAAATATATGATACTCATCGCTGACTCGCCACCACATCATTAGCTCAACTTTGCACAGATAAGGGAGGGACTTTTCTCCCTTTGATTGAGTTTGTAGTTAGGGTAACAACCGTCTTGTCTATATTTTAAGCAGCAAGGACTCATTTGTGATCTGACCTATGGGAAAGGATCTGAAAATAATAAATCGGAGCATAACATAACATCGGGAAACCTGATTACTAAACGCTGTTTAAACTCCTAAAGGAAATAGTATAATGCATGTTATATATAATAGTCCTATGCCTACTATCTTCGAACAAAGATTACGCTATGCGCTCATGAGTTTTTTTTATTTTTATATAAAAAATTTAAATTAATTCAATGATGATGTTTGCCGTCTGTAGTTGACCTCGCTACTGAAAGTACAAGTTTCACATCACTTTAATGTTTTCACTTGAATTCTGAGAAATTTACAATTGAAAGATTGAATCTGATAGCACATGTTTTGTAAATAGTAAAATATGTGGCTTAATCAGATAAGTCAAGCGTCATCATAGCTTGCATTTCTTACAATAATAGACTAACCTCGGCTCTGTGATAACTAGACGTGTTTTACTGGTTAGGGCTGCGTGATAACTAGACGTGTTTTACTGGTTAGGGCTGCGTGTTTTACTGGTTAGGGCTGCGTGTTTTACTGGTTAGGGCTGCGTGATGTACTGATAGTAGGTATCAACAATGTTGCTTTTCTTAATATTGGAATGTTGATTTGGTCAATATGTTTAACATTGTCTACGATTTTCTGGATACTGACAAATTATTTTAATATCTGGCTAAGTATTCACTAAAAATTAAATTCAATTCCAAAAATTAATTTCATGGCTTGAACCCGTTTCAAAAAGTGTACTGTACATTACCTGTACAAGTACAAGACTAATTTTAGAAAATGCGCTAAAAAATGCTGAATTAATTTTATTGCTGATACAACACTATTATTCTTTACGATCCCGGTTCCATGCATATTTAAATAGAAGCTGCTATTGTTAATGCAGTTTTGGGTTGGGGAGATCCTCAGATCTGGAGAAAACTATTTTCTCAGAAAATGGCGGCTTGATATTAATAAACTTTATGTAATGGATGTATTAGCTAGCCAGTCTAAGCATTTGCCATAACATTGCTTTAGTTTATTCTAATAATTATACTCCCCAAGTCTAAACACTAACACAGTAACACTTGTTACTGAAATGTAGGCAGCATGGTTTTGACATTTGCTGCCTACATCAATAAAGAGAGGGTAAGCTACAGTATATTATTTCATGGCTCTAATAGTGTAGTAATTAGTTCAAGTGTGGATAGATCAAGACTTATCTAATCAGTGACTATCAATAATTAGCCCCTACTAGCAATTAGCTACTACTAATGAACAATTAATTATGATGAGTCAAACTGAATAAAATGAGTATATTGCCCAGCTGTAGCTAGCTACTCATTCCTAGGCAGGCAAATCTCAAAATGTCAGGATATTATATCTTACTTACAAAGGCTGCACATAGTCAGAATTTATCATACTAACAAAATCTGCACAAAGTAAGCATTATTATCAAGTCAGCAAAACTTAGATGGAGTGAACATTCCACCATAAAAGTGAGGTAAAATTACTGACAAAACTCGACTCGAGTGAGTAGTTATCTTGCCAATAAAGCTCATATACTAAATAGTACACGTAGCACTTCATGCCCAGGATTTTGATTTGATTTGATAAAATTTATTCTCACTCGACTTAACGGTGAGATAAAATGGAGTGGGAGTGGGACAGTCACCAAAACAAGCACCAGGTGCACACAAAATTCATGTTTTTTTTAGGGGTTGTCTGCCCTTATTCCACATTAACACGTAAAGGGGTTTGTTTGAAGCAAAAACGTCATACGAGTACAGAAAAGAGGAAGATAAGACAACTTTTTAATTTTTGTAGAGAGGAAAACTCCCTGTATGGGTAAAGGCGCTTTTACTCAAGAATTGTGATGTGCTATGGGATGACTGAGAGCTTAGTAAAATGATGGGCTATGGGTTAGATTTAAAAACAGGTGTGCACCTAGTACCTGATTTTGAGACTGTCCCATCCCTGGGCTTCCATGTACCCGTGATTAAATATGAGAATATGATATGAGTTATGTTGTTCATGGCAGATGCCGCTTTATATTTTTGGGAAAACCAGGCACAGGAGTTGTCTTCTCAATATAAAGTTGTCTTCTCAATATAAGATGCAGTCCCGACTGAAACCACCAAGCACAATCTAGAACTGAGCAAAGCTGAACAAGTTCCAATCCTGGACCGAACTGTTTTACCTCTAGGTTCAGCATTCGTAACTATTGCCGTGTGATTGCAGCATCTAGCATACCCGCGAATTGAAATGATAGTTATAAACTTTATCCAAATTAGCCCGTCTGGCAGGATATTGATTTGTGGTGCTGTTTAACAAACTCTTTAGGTAAGTAGTGTCACATCCGTCTATCAGTTTTTGGGATGTTTTTTTTACCACAACCCCCTAACTCCTAAAATCTCAACCCTCAATCCCCATATCTATTGGGATTTGGGGCTTGGGGTTGGAGGTAAAAATCCACTACCCAAAAACTGATGGACAGATGTGATACTTAACCTTGGGGAACCCACTATATATGCATCTAATATACAGTATATATACTATATATATACATCTAGTATACAGTATATATACTATCACTATACATATATATCGCTATACGCTATCGCTATACGCTATCGCTATACGCTATATGTACTATCACTATACTATACTAATACTATATTATAATACTATCGCTGTACTGTATCACTATTGTGTTACAGTATAGCGATAGTACTGCTACCCAATCGTTTCATTTGGTGTTAGTCATTGGTTATAAGCTGTGGTGCTATCCAATAGTGTCTTGTGTTACAGTGGCTCCGCCAAGGTTACAGATAGATCCGAGTACTCTGACAGTAAATGAAGGACAGGAGGCTACATTCTTGTGTAGAGTGAGTGGAGACTTGATAGCTAGTATAGAGTGGGAGGATACGAGTGGCAGGAGAGTAGAACAAAGCAGGGGTGGCCTACTCAAGTTCAACTCTGTCAGGTGAGCTCCAACAATGCAAAGTTCACAGTGCCTCGCTTGCGAGGTTCTGTGCTCGATTCCAGCTGCGATCAAAAATATTTCTCACTAAAAAGTCATAGGCAAGATTCTTAACACTAAAGTTGTCCCTGTGTTCTGATCAGCAGGTAAAATACTGGAGGCCAGATATGTTTCCTTTGACTAGCTCAGCTATAATTGGATTATGACCTAGAATCTACAATAGGAAACAAATAAATATTATCTGTTGAGAAAATATATTTGTTTTGCACAATAATATTTTTATGTTGTAAAATAATATAAAATATATTGTTGAAATACACATTATTTTGCACAAAAAACTGTTTTATCACACATTGTTGGGAGATACATGTATCATGAATGCCTGGAGATTTACCATTACTACAGAGATTTACCATTACTACAGAGATTGACCATTACTACAGAGATTTACCATTACTACAGAGATTTACCATTACTACAGAGATTTCATTTTTATAACTTACAATGATGGTGACACAAATAATATCTACTCCATAGCAAACGGCGTAGATATTAGGTGGAAGAAGCTGCAAGAAGGCTTTTAACCGGACCAGATTCATCCTCGCTTGCTAAATCTGCGAGTTGAGAATAATATTGTCTCCCTTTGGTTTCTGTATAATGTCATTAGAAGAGATTGTCGTGTTACTCGTACTCGCTAAGATACCAAAGGTTAATCAACTGAATAATTTGGATAGAGTTTAACTGGTTAACCCTTTCACCTGGTCAACACTACTTTACGGCTGCCGATTGAGCAAACCCTATCTACTGCGAGAGCTTAGCAAGTTGCATATAATTATGATATAGCAGATTTAACTCAACATGTGGTGTGACAACTCCAGCATGGTGTGACAACTCCAGCATAGTGTGACAACTCCAGCATGGTAGCATATAAAAAACTTAGTGTTACTAAAGATTCTGTAACTCTTCCTTCGCCTACAGCTACTTGATTGTTAACATTAGAGGGTCTTAGCAAGGAATTATCAGCTCGACGGCGTCGGTGGTAGTGAGCATGATGTTGTACTGGAGTGGGTAGCCCCGAGTAATGGGATTTTGTACTGGGGTGGGTAGCCCCGAGTAACGGGATGTTGTACTGGGGTGGGTAGCCACGAGTAACGGGATATTGTACTGGGGTGGGTAGCCCCGAGTAACGGGATGTTGTACTGGGGTGGGTCGCCCCGAGTAACGGGATGTTGTACTGGGCTGGGTAGCTCCCACTAACTACTTTCAGAAAATCGTTGTCCAATGTGATTTTTTTGAAGGTTGCGCTCGCTCAAAACCTCTCAAAAGCACCGATTTAATGAATGAAGTGCTGAAATCAAGCCGCTTTCATCAATGCGATGCACGTAGTTGGAGGTTGGATCAGGTGCCGTCTGCCTGTGAACGGCATCCTACGTCATAAAAATGTAGTCTCATAGCTGATTACCGTCATTAAGGGACGGCGTTGAGCTTATAACTCCATACCGAAACTCTCTAATACTGTTAAGGTTGTCATATATTTGCAGTTTCATTCTGGTGTTGTGTGACTGTAGCTCTGTACACACCATGTCTATTGTAGGTCATCTGATGAAGGCACATACGTGTGTGTTATACACAACTGGCTAGGTGTGAGAGTGACTGGTAACGCCCAACTCATTGTCCGACCTGCACGTAAGATGATAGTTATATACTAAATATTACGAAAGATACTAAAATACGTAATATCCTTCATGTTATATCCAAATTGCAGGAAAGAGCGCTTGCTGCTTGTACACAATTCGTACACCTGATGTGAAATAATATGTTTAAATGTGTTTAAGAATCCTTAACCTAGCCTTAGGTTATGGCTCTATTGAGAATACTGTTTGGGGTTGTATGCTCTAACCGTTTCCACCCTTGTTATGGGAATAGCGGAACCAACTTCAATAGCAATAGCGATAGCAGTAGCATTTTCTAATAGCAGAACCCATTTCCTAATATCTAGATAAATATGTTATCATCATGTTTGAAGGCTGCTTACACCACTCATTATGACTGGGTTTGAGTAGGATGAGGGCTGGGGCCCACTTCTGCTACATTTTACATAGATGCAGGTTTCGTAATAAATATGGTAAACATTTTATTGGAATAAATGTGTCTATTGTTGTGAAAAGTGTTGAGGTAAACACTTACCCCTAACAAGAACCGCACTACATTATGGGTAGGATGGGGAGGGGGAGGGGATTTATACAGCTTAATGTAATTAGACATGATGCAAAATCACCCACCCCCAAGCATTGACTTCATTTTGTATGAATTTCTATACTTTATATACATTTTAATATGATTGTCATCCTCGAGCATTGGCCTAGGTTCCAATCCTTTAGGCCTGTTCTGCAAGTTGACTTGGAACCCAGGCTACTCTTAGCATGTGCATGTGTTTGTCCTTGCCATCTACCAGTCTATGTCTATACCACTATATCTATGTCATGGCTTGCTTGTTTACTTGAATAGCTAGCAGGTGTAGACCCAACCCTTGCTCTCACACATGTAGGGAGACGAGGACCAGCTACCAGTGTATATGCCCTTCTGGTATGAGGATTGGCACAGACCGTAGAACGTGTACGTCTATTGAAGGTTTGTATCTCCAGGCAAATACTTAGAATGATAATAATAATGATAATAATATCCATTGGCCAGGCATATAATGTAGTTTGAAATGGTAATTCATTAACATGGCTAGTCGAGGGAAGCACACTACACATTGCTCCTTATTAATATTACACTGATTGGCGAGGAAGAAATATCTTCCGCAGGATGAAAACCTCCAGGTCATAAGTGAGGCTTGAACCCACATCTTTGCAGATGAATTGTATCATAGCTGTAAGACCAGAGTAAATGACATGACTGACCCTGTGACCCTGTGACTCCTGACCCTATGATACATTTGGTAAAATGGGCCTAATTCTATGCCACTGCTGCCACCAATGAAGTTGATGCACTCACATGCCACTCCGTAAGCCATGGCTTACGCGCTATGGCGCTCTGTCACTTAAACATCTGCATGCAATCCGTTCCATTGTCAGATTTGCCCAAAGCTTTAATTACTGGTGACTTTTGACATTACAGTCTTTACTACAAGTATATTCAGATTCCCATACCTTTTGTCCTTGCTCGTATGTAGTAAACCCATAAACCCACTTATCCATTGCTAACTATACACGCATCTTATGTGATATTCTCCTGTCCCATCGTGCATTTCAATAACATTTACGTTTGTCCTGTAGATGGGCGAGTCTCATAATTTAACTTGCCATGTGATATCTTAGATAATCTAAGCAGAACACAAATCATGTCATCAGATGTTTACCATTTGCTGTGTTTACTTTCCCATGTACAGTGTATTTTTCTTATATTCCAACATTTTGTTTAATCTCCCACCTTGTTTGCATGTGGAGATAATCAGTGGTCACCAGTATTAAACACGTGTAACGGAAACGTAACGGACGCGTGACAGACGCGTGATGGATGCGTAGTGGCCAGTAAGATGTAAATATTAACCTGCCTCACAAGTCAAATAGTTATATAATATTTATTGTGAACTTTGTATAAAATCTATGCAATTTTGTTCAATTATTTTCAGCTCTATGTCGTTCTCTCTTTCTGATCCCTTAGACTGTATACGGCAGCAATTGCTAATGAACTACATGTACTTGCTTCTGTGTTTGGACTTGATTGTCTTATTTTGAAATGCGAAGCTTGTCAGCACCGGTTGATGCAGACTCTTGTATTATTTTACTCTGTCATCACTCATCAGAGAAGTATGTAGTACTGTACTTTCACCTTTCAAAACAAAAAAAGCTTTTTGAATTTGAAACTAAACCAAAAAATATGGACTAAACGATTGGCTGAAAGATAGTTATGCCAAAACTTATTTCTAATACACAATAATATTGTCTTTGATAAGTTGAATAGAACTTTACTCAAATATTCATTCAAAATCTTCAGTTTTTATCGCATTTCGTCGGACTTTCTTCCATATGATATATTGTAATAGAATGTATTCATTACTCGTTATTGTTACATGTTTGATACTGGACCACTGTAGAACTAACTTGTCCATTTATACTAATCCTGATTGTAGTTCCCCATCCCAAGGCTTGCGACGCTAAGCCGAAGCCATGTTCTGATATCTGCCTTGAACGACCCGGTGGTAACTTTGAGTGCCGATGTTATCCAGGTCGAGTGTTTGCCAAAGATAATCGTCGTCAGTGTGTAACTAGTAAGTGTCATAGGCTGATAAATCTATGGATTGTATGTACAGTCCAACAGTCCACAAGTATCGTATAATGTACTGTAAGTACACAAGTATCGTATAATGTACTGTAAGTACACAAGTATCGTATAATGTACTGTAAGTACACAAGTATCATATAATGTACTGTAAGTACACAAGTATCATATAATGTACTGTAACCAGAAGTAAAAGAAATTAATCTAGTCTTTGTATTTATTTTATCAATAATTAAACAAAATAACATGAAATATAGAACGTTTGTCAAGCCGAGGAGTACAGTAGCAGAGCTATCGTGGTGCTGAGCTCAGTTAGCAAAATATATTTAGATGTTAAGTGAGAAGAAATGAAGCTATCCTCGCCAGACAATTCGACAGGTGCTGCTTTAAACTGAAGTGGATTCTCACACGCTACTGCGTTAGGCACTGTTCCTCAGAATGTCCAGTTTGAATTCCCAGCTATGGCTTACGGGCTATGCCACTCTGTCACTTAATCCTCTGCATGCAAGGCGTTCCATTGTCGAGTTTACCCAAATCCTTTACTGCAGACTTTAGATGCTACAGTTTTTACTACAAATATTTTCAGATTCCCAAGCTTCTTTTTCCTGCTCGTATGTAGCAAACCCATAGTCCTATAAACCCATAAACCCACAAACCCATAAACCCACAAACCCATAAACCCACAAACCCATAAACCCGTAATCCTATAAACCCATAAACCCGTAAACCCATATTTCCATTGCTGACTATTATACAGATTTCCACATCTAATGTGTTATTCTCCTGTCCCCATCATATATTTTGACAACTTTACGATTGTTCTGTATATGGACAAGTTCGAGTTAACTCATATTTAACTTGTCTTGTCAAATATTAGTTAATACTATGCAGAACACATAGTCTGACAGAATCCGTTGACTCACATATTGTGTGATAGTAATAATTGTCTCTTGCTGTTAGAAGTCTGTGTGCTTTTCTTTCCATTTTTTGCGTAACATTGGTCTTGAATTAGCTGTTTCATGAATTGAAATGCCAGTGTATCCCAATCTAATAACACTCCGGAATCCCTGTTTGATCCATGATAGTTTTGGTTTTACCATTGTTGTGAAATGTTAACCATTTTCTGTGTTTACTTCCCTCTGTAGAGTATAATTTTTTAAATTCCACCCATTTTGAAGCGAGTGGATGGAACCAATGCCCACCACAAGTATCAAACGCGCGTAATGGATTTGTAATGGACTTGTAATGGACTTGTAATGGACTCTTAGTGGATGCGTATTGGAGGCAGAATGGGCAGTAAAATGTAAACGTTAAATTATACCTCGCAAGGTTATAGTTATGATATTTATCGCGCCCTTTGTATCAAAGCAATGTAATTTTGTTCTAGCTATTTTCAGCTCCATCTCGTTCCCTCCTGATTCCTTAGACTATACACGCAGCAATTGCTAATGAACCACTTGCTTCTGTGTTTGGACTTGATTCTTATTTTGAAATTATGAAGCTTGTCAGCACTGGTTTATGAAGACTCTTGTATTGTTCTACTCTTTCATCAGTATACAGAGACGTATTAGTACTTTCACTCTTCAAGACAAAATTCTTATTGGATTTGAAACCAAGCCAAAAAATAAGGACTACACGATTCGCTGAAAGATAGTTATTCTAAAGCCGATTTCTCAATTTCACAGTTTCCGTAATTAAATTGGTTTGCTAATTAGAATAGAACTTTACTCAAATATGAATTACAAATCTTTGAGGTTTTGAAGCACTTCGCTGAACTTCCTTCCGTATGATATGTTGTAATGGAGCGTATTCATTGCGAGGTGTTTGGTACTGGGCGACTGTAGAACTAACTTGTCCATTTATACTAATACTGTTTGTAGTTCCCCGTCCCAAGGCCTGCGACGCTAAGCCGAAGCCATGTTCAGACATCTGCCTTGAACGAACCGGTGGTC
>JAOQGN010316813.1:0-14714 GCA_027564295.1 Himantozoum antarcticum
ATCAGATGAATTGAATCCAACAATGAATGCTGTACTATTACATGCATCCATTGTAGTCGTCTTATCCTGGACATTACTAGACAACTCCAAATTATTGTATAGTAATTCCCACTAGTATTTCTAAAGCTAAGCCATCCCCAACAACCATGCCATGTTATGTTAGCATCCAGCAGCCATTCGCTACCAACTTTATCTATCATCGCCTCAAATTTTAAATAGGTTACCTTAAAGTAATACTCTTTACTAGTGGAGGCTCTCGCATCTGCTTTGGCTTCATATTTACTTGGAGTTTTATCACGTTTCTTTTTGTCTTTTTTCTTGTCTTGGCGTTCATCGTTTCTGCTCTGATGACCATTTTGTCTATAATAATTGCCACAGCATTTAATTCACCGTATGTACACAGAGGTCTAATTTCCCATACAGAATGTTTGCAATTTGATATTTATCTCCTTGAATTCGGGCTATTGTGCATAATACAGTAAACATCTTAAATGCACTAATATTTGAACAGACTAACATTACTATTAACTGACACAAACCACATCTGTGACTTAGTCACAGATTTTGACTCAATTTATAAAAATAATAGTTTTATAATAATGGAATATACATGATACATGTACATGCAGCATACATGTACACTGCACGTACATGTACATGCAGCATTTTTGTTATGGCCCTATTAATTCGGAATGCCTATAAAAATGTTTCACATGAGAAAAAAATCCCATTTTCCTACCCTTAATTATCATATCAGAAGCCCTATGTTGTTATCCAATTTAATGCATGTGTCTAGATGTATTCACTGTTGGAACAATGCAGTAGGAACAAGGTAATCAGGACATTGCAGTAGAACACAGGTATGTTGCTCGGAACATAAGCAGTCGGAGCATAGCCAGTCAGAACAATAGGCAGTCGGAACTGGGTAATCGGAACATAGGTTATAGGCAGTCAGAACATCGGCAGTCAGAACATAGGCAGTCAGAACATGGGCAGTCAGAACATGGGCAGTCTGAACATGGGCAGTCAGAACATAGGCAGTCGGAACATGGGCAGTCTGAACATGGGCATTCTGAACATGGGCAGTCGGAACACAGGTAGCCGGAATATAAGCAGTCGGAACATAAGGCAGTTGGAACATAGGTATTTGGAATGTAAGCAGTAGAAACATAAACAATCATAACAGGGCAGTAGGAACATGGATAGTAGGAACACAGGTCAACTGAACATAGGCAGTCAGAGCTTAGGTAGTGGGAACATAGGCAGTAAGAATACAGGTATTCGGAATGCAGGAGTTGCGAACATACGTAGTTGGAACAAGCAGTCGGACCATAGTAGCTATTGGTTGACATTCTCATCACCTGTAAGCATGGAAGCTTGACCGATCTCTATTGCCATTCTGTTTAAGTTCTTCTATTACATCAGCCCCAATATAGACTTTACCACGATCCGTCGCGTAGTCTGGGCTCTCTTCCACCTCCCTTGATCTTCTTTCATCCTTTTTATTTCTCTTCTCAGATTTTTGCTCTTTCAATGGTTGAGCAGCTGACACAGGAGTCCATTGGAAATCTGGTTTGCTATCATCAGCCACTGTCAAATACCATATGATTGGGTTAAGCAAACTTCGGTACCAATAATAATGTTGAAGAAAGTACGCAAGATCAAACAGATTAAAATTTAAGATCTATTTAAAAGCTTAAAATAATATGTGAGCAAAGTTGAACAAATTGAAAAGTCCTAATAGCATGATAGCTTATAATATTATCAAAATACGGATGCACCCATACTGATATACCAGTAAGCGAGGACTGTCACACATGGATTGCATGCTAATTTGCATATAAACACTTAGACATGAATGACTCTCCTATTCACTACAATATTACTATTAAACATCTATGAGGTTTACGTCTTTGTGCAATATCTGTTCTAGTATATTTCAATTAAAATGAAAATATATTATAACTTTGCTCAAAAGTTATTAAATTTCAGTAGATATTCACCTTCCCGTCCTTTGTTAACCTCAGTAATATGATAATTGGCTGTGTCCTTCTCCAGCTGTCGGATATAATAGTTCCCATTGTGGTTGTGGTTACCATCGATGTCTGGCCGCTTACCAGCCTTGTGACTTTTTCTATGATCTTTGCTGTGACTTCTTTCATCTGGTGAGCTCAACTCTGTAATCTCTACACGATTTCTATAATAATATGGTTCATGAAACAATATTAAAATTATCATGTCTATATACACAGCAAATTATACCAACCTATCAGCCTCTATGCTCTATTATATACTGGTGCCTGATGGCAACAGGAACTCAACATAAGCAAAAAAATATATTGTTTGGTGATTTACGACTGCCAATTTAGCAGAATATTAAATTGATTATCGGAATTCAAAAATTGGGTGAGAGCAGCGATGGGGTCAAGTGGCTAAAATTTCAGCACTCTAATCATAAAATATGGTCTTGTGTTCAATTTTTGGTGAGGTCAAATTTCTCAGCTAAGAATTCGTCAGGAAGATTCTTAACCCTAAAATTGCTCCCCGTGCGTGTTCAGCAGGTAAAATACCGCAGTACAACAGGTGAGTTGCCCTCTACAAGCTCAGCTATTGGATTACCACCTAAAACACCCCAAAAATATAAATAAGCTAATAAGCATACATACTTTCAAAATAGTTGGTTGTCAAATTATCACTCTTTTATGAGCACCCATTTTATGGTTTTCCTAAACGGTTTTTACGATAGTGTAGTAAGTTCACCTAACTGGGGCCGGACGCGGTGGCCAAGCCAGTTGGGCTATACTATGGAGTTATATGGGGTACAGACAGTTCGCAGCCAACAATTCATAAACAAATGTTTAAGGTTGGAATGGTTGGGGTCCCAATTTGGTGTGTAATCCGCAAACACTGCTATGAAACTACACCTAAGAGCGTGGGCTGAACTACATGATGGATTGATGTATTATAATACCTATGCCTGTATGGAGTGGAAGGACCTCCAGGGCCAGCTCTGTATAATCTTCTATCCTCCCCATCTGAGGAACTGCCACCGCTGCTGCTACTTCTTGAGTGATGTCTTCTTCTTCTTTCACTGCTTTTCTACAATCAACATCCAGTGTAAAGCTGCCATTACCATTGATACCATTGTACATTAATCTATTGATTGTTGATACCATAAGAAGTGGATAATATTGTTTTTAAATACCAGTCAATACCTAATATCCGATAGTGAAAATTGAATAGCAACTATAACATATAAGTTTACCATAGAGGCCATGTGTCGCAGGCTAAAGTACATGCAGAGCAAGAATTGAACCACTGACTATCGATCACGCTCTAAGCACTCCACCACTAACCGTTTTATTATGATAGTACCGTAGTTATGATTCTTGAAGCAGGCTGGTGTGAATTTTCAAAGGACCAAAATTCCAGAACATCACAAGAACTCGTGACTTTCAAGAAGGGAAATCTAATCGTGACTCACAATCTAGTCGGTTAGATGGTAAAAGTCAAGTAGAGTTATGAGTTGTTGGACAATGACTCATCTCATGACTCGTGTTATTCTGAATGACCACGTTTATACATCTCACAAATGGGAAATCTGTAAAATGCACTCTGGGTACAGCTGCCATTGTACAGCTGCCATGTGTCCAGCACATTAGCGGTACTGAACCATTGCGACGGTATTAGTAGACATACATCATGTGCATGTATATAGCATATTTACCTTCCGACGAGGCGTAGCATGATAGTGCTCGCCTGGAGGTCGTACAAAGAATCCATTAGTTGGAGGGGCCGAGAGGTTATATGGTTGGGCTGGGTTTACAAAGAATGAAGGTCTGTGATCTTCTTTTGGAACGAATCTGTCATCAAATATCTCGTAGTTCTACAAAACAATAACCAGTTGGTGAGTACTGGTTAGATCTGCATTTACCTGTTACTGCAATGCAGCCAGCTGAATCCATGACTATTTGCATGAAGTGCAAACTGCACTTCGAAAATGAGTGAGATTTAGGCCATAGATGGGGGGGGGGGCAACTACATGTCTGTGAGCCAACCAAACCCCGAACCACAATCTAGAAACAGTCTTTATCTAACTGTAATTTACTAACCGTCAGTATTCTCAGCCAGCTACTGTAGCCATCTCTGAACAATCCGCAATCATGTAAATATTAACTGGAGCAAATGTTAGTACCCTACTGACAGCAAGCTGGTAATCAACAATGCCACCAATGAATGAGTGAACTTCAAGTTATTTTGCATCATGATAGACGAGCATTTACCGAATATGTGAAACATAATATAGTAATTTGTATGCAAGGCCAGTCAATGGCAGTCAGCTCTACTAAAATTTAAACGTAATTGAATGTCAAAACCAAAACTTCTTTTATTCTATTTGGCTAATATCTGTTGCTTTGTGAGTTATCGTACACCTTCTTTCTTTACCATGCTGTCTCAAAAGAACACCGATTCTCTTGAACCTGTGCAGCAATGCACAACCAAAGTTATCCTCCCTAACACACAATCATAACCTGAGAGATTAGTTGAGCCGCACTAAACCAGAATTATGTACTTTTTGCAAGAGCTCATCAAGAGATATTATTTTATGGTTAAATGTTAAAGGTTAAAGGTTAAACTCCGAATTGCTGTCTCACAAATGAAAAATATTGTGACCGAAGCCAACGCCGCCCTATATAGGGCTCGATTTTCTCCTCGTTTCGGGTCGGAGCACGACCAGGCAATTTCAGGTTCAGAGCCCAGAGTCCCTTAGCATTGATAGCACGGATTGCAAGTACCCTAATAGTTTGATTTTTTACAAATCTAGTGAAGTGGCACACATGGGATTCGAACCCAGGTCACCTGCATGTTGTCGGTTTCTTCATCTCATTGAGCATTCCCTAAACATCTCAACCAATGAAAATCATGTTTTACATGCAATTATACTTTGTAAACGGAACAGTAGCAGAGTCCACACACGCTAGAATTTCAAAGTGCCGCCTGCCAGTCTAATTATTGGGCAATATTTTTACTGCTAACTTTGCAAAATTGTATATATATATTTCTTTCTCTAAATAAAACTGTTATGTACGTGTTTTATACTTGTTTTGGCCGGAAATTTCATTAATAATGAATAGTTTCCATATATTGGTCAGAATGATCTTGTAGCACTGTTACAAGATACAGGATTTGGATGGGTTTTGATTCAGTGGAATCAAAAGGTAGTTCTACCTCCGTCTTCAACCATTTGACTGATGCCAATCATCGAATCCGCAACTGTTCACAAATTTTGGGTTAAAAACGAGTGCCTTGAGTGTGGCAACTTAGGCAATCTACGGAGAATAACTATATGTCCCAACACAAACTACAATCGTCAAACACTCATTTTAAACTAAAAGTTACGAACTGTCAGTACTTTGACAACATAACACTCTAAAACAGCATGTCTGGGCAGCAAGATAGCTACTCCTTTCTATCTATTTTATTCTGTCCTCCAAATTTTGCTCAAATCAATTTCTACTGGTAGAGTATTTTCACCCACAGTCCTTTCGTCTCTTCGCTCTCATATAGCACTTTTTTCTAATATACATGTATAACATATATTAGAAAAGTAGTACTATTAAAAACTATTATTATTAACAACCCATTTGACAGCTACCATATTGATTAGCCTGTGATGTTGACATTAAGTTCCCCTTTCACTTCAACGCAGAGCATTTAATTTAGTTGTACATGTGTACCTTATTATTGCCTTACCTTGAAGGCGTTGTGCTGCTTGTGTGATTTGTGTCTGTGACTGTGTTTGCTCCTGCTGGGGCTACGCTGATGATCATTTCTGAACCTAGGATCTGGTCCTACAGGATAATGCACCGGCACTTCAACCGGCACACGTACCTCCCTTTCTACTGGTACATGGCGGATCTGAAAATAGTTATAAGAAACTCTGCAGTGCTTTAACAGGAAACTAGCTTAGATCAGTGTGCTTCTCACTGTCATTAATTGCAAAACAATGGGTAATGGCAGCTAAAATGATAGACAATGTTGGACCATTATTGAGACAATGGTATAAATTATGTTGAACGTACTGGGAAGTGCGACATCACCACAAACCCTATGTACCATGTTTCTATAATTGGGCCAGGACGGCCACACAGGTATGACAAAATCATACCTATCCCAGAACGATGCATGTATATTCGTAGGCAAACCAGTGTAATGTTGAACACTGCAGAGAGAGAATAACATTAATTGATTAAACTAACACGAGCTTGATGACATTGATGCTCGAAATCACAAATGCTTTTCATTTAGTAGTGGGCATACCATTCTACATTCTTTAGTAGCTCCTAGGAATCCTCCTCCGATCACTGAGAATCACGTTCACTGAAGTTTCACAACAGACTAACCCTAGACCAAATCCAAACTGTCATTTTATGAGTCGTCAATGGCGAACTATTCACTACAAAGCTACACTGTATTATTTTGTCCCGTAAGCAGAGACTTACCTCCGGTGGCTGGGGAATGTAGATGGGTTGTTGTATTATCTGTGGTGGCGGAGGTGGTTGATAAACTGGTATTGGCACAGGAACCGGCTGTCTAATGACTCTTTCTATTACTGACGTCCTCGTATATGGATCATTTACCACTCTTACAGTTGATGTAGATCTCATACTGCCTGCGAGACTCGCAGGATCTGGTAGACCACCCCGTCTACTACCATTCATCATATATGGTGACAGAGGTGGCCCAGACCTCACACCATGATAGGCTGACCTCACACTCTCATTGGCCGGGTGATACATAAACTGAGCAGGGATTGGACGACGTGTCGGAGGAGATCCTCCCAAACCTCTGTTGGTGTTGGTCAGTATGTACTTCTTAACAAGTTGTGAAGGAAAGGTTCTTGATGCTCTGCTCTCATTGGCTGATTGTTCATCAGCATCACTTATATTCTGTGATTGATTACCAGGTGAATTCTTATTGGCCTTTCGTCCTGCAGTGCTGACGCTGTCAAACTCATCTATGTCGTCTGCATCGTCTGGAACAGGTACTAATTCGTTTTGGATGACCTGTCAAGATGCCGATGAGAAGATATATATCGGTGACATAATATATAATAAAACAACTTGTATCACAATTTCGAGGATCGAGACATATTGACAATGTTAACTAAATATCTGGACGATTCGGCTCACATAGAAGTCGTCAATAAGGATGACTAGAATGTGTAGGGGCTACTATGGTAGGGCAGCCTACCTAGAATGGATACGAACAAATTCCCATTGTTAAAAGATTTACTTTATGGTATCTGAACTTTTTTTAAAGTCATGTCTTTTAGTCATCAAATAAACTAAGAACTATTTAATAGAATGCATTAGAATAGAATTCTCCATCAGGCAGAGTTCACGCTCTGGTACCAAATACGTACACTGATTACCCTAAATATGATTATATTTACGTATATTAGGTTTTGATGGTTAGTTTCTGGGTTGGTTGATGCACACTACAATGTAAATTACTCTCTCCATGTACGTGTATGTGATGAATGGCCTCTCAGCAGATCAACTATTTGAATGTGCACATTTCCAAGGTGAAGGAGTTCAGCAGTTAGTATTTATTTATGCATCAGCATTTTGGCTTGGCACTTGACAGGCAGCCATTCATATAAAAAGAGATATTTGCTCTTGTGAGGTGTAGGGTTGCCTTGCGTAGGCTTGAATTAAGAGGCATTATGTTAATAATCATGAAATACTGCCCCACCCCACATCCAATAATGAAAAGTAGGAGTAATAAGAATGTGCGTTGTCATCAGAAACTCTCAAATAAAGCTGTGTGTATGTTCAGCCAGCTATTTAGCAATCTTTATATTATCGTCACTTCAATAACAGCAATAAATGAGTTTAGACAGCATACTATAGCAAAGAACCTGCCTAATGCAAGGTGTTATCATCTTAGACGGTTTTGCAAAAAGATGTCCAAACTTTGCAAACTGAACCGTACAACATGGTGGATAAAAGCTGTTCACAATTTATCGCTAGATAGCATGTTGAAGGCATGTCTGGTGAAAGGCGAGAGTTATAGCAATGTGCTCCAGGCCACTAATGGAATTACAAACACGCCCTCATTACCAAAAGGAGAACAATGTAATACTAGTCATACCACCTAGAATATCACAAAGTAAATTACAGGCCTAATAACTCCAAACTATTCAATATATTAAAAGCCCATTGTAACCGTTGTTGTAGGTTGCATTGAACAGCGATTGCTGATTTGCAAATTATGACCTTACCGACCCTTCATATTTCAATCGCAATCTCAGGCTCGCTTAAAATTATTTGTAAAATGAAAGATACACCCTATCCAAGATATGCAAACAATCTAAATGTTTGATGGGTTTCAACGTTCTGTCAAATAATTATGATGCAAAAATTGGAACTACAGTTGGAAACACAATAGATTAGCGACGGCCAACGGCCATCAACTGTTTCATGAAAATATTAATTTCTATCAGGTAATCAATGATATATTTTAAGAATTCTATCAACCAATGTCAATTGCACCGAGTAGTTTTCAGCCTGCCCAGCCAAGCTTTTTCCTAATGTGGAGTTGTCCCCCACGATGAGCCGGAGCAGCGGGAAACGTGTTTCTCGCTGTTCCGGCTCATCATGGGGGCAACACCACTATGAGACAAACTTGGCAGGGTAGGCTATGAGGACTTATAAAAATGTCTCACCTTTTGGATAGCCTACTTCATTTTACAACAATTCTAGTAAGAAGAAAAAACTAGAGGTACAGATAATTGACCGACGGTGAGGCAAAGATGGATTGCTGTTTTTGTGTCACACTATGCTGATCTGCCTCAGGGTAGACTTGGAATATAAACCATAATCATGGTGGTAAAAATAATATGTTGTGTCATAAAATACTGTTTGAAAAAAGTTTCATAATAATTACAATTGCTTTTACATATTTTTGTGTATGTACATCTTAGGATAAATTATGAATGATTATTAAGTACCTGGGCTGGTGGAGGCTTATTTGACCACCCTGACTCATGTGTGAAAGCGTATTTTGCAGCATCTACCATTGCTACAGCTGGTGCCTCATCTCTCATAAGGAAAGTATAGCACCGCAATATTCTTTTACCAGAGGTCCTCCGAACTATTAAAGAGAATAGTGGTGGGTGGCTGCTTTGTTCAGCAGCTTCATTATTTATGTCCACAAACTCAGTCTCCATACGCTGTCCAGTATTTGGATCAATGTAATTTATACACTTGGTAGCTGCTGCCACAAACAGATTCTGAATGGGGAACCAAATCGGTGCCGGCCGATCACTTTTGTTACCTACAAACTGCAACAATATTCCTGAAGTAAGGATTGTAATCCAGGAATCAATCCCTTCTACTTCATTTGGCTTATCTACAGGGTAGCATTTCATCAGTGGCTGTTGCAGAGCTTTTAACCCACGGTTTGTTTGCTCCGGTGTGGAGTCGCCCAGAAACAGTACATGACACTTGGCCAACTTTCTATGAGGTGTCTCGGCCATATTTTGCTCACTATGCTAATCCAGTCAGCAATTGACACCTTTTAGCTGCCTCTTACATCTTGCAGTACCTAAAACAAATAAAGGCACCCAACAATGAATCCTGCTAACTGAACATATTAAGTTACTACATTGTGCGTTGGATATCAATCGTAGTAAGCTGAACACATAGTATTCGTGGATGTTACCCAACACACCGCCAATTTCATAGGGCATAAGGAAGTGAATTCTATATTGTTTCGGCAAACTTTTTCAAGTGAGGAGGTTTATACCTGCTGTAATATGTCTGTGGAATTCTCACGGTAGCAACACAATGGTAAAATAGCAAACACCAATAAAATGAGACATTTTTGAAATAGCAAATGATCTAGAACAAAAACGTAGACGGACAAGGTGTCTTATCCTGATAATGTGGTCGCGTCTCAAACTGAAAGCCCCAAAATGCAATCTAAGAACTAAGCTAAGCTGAAAGACTACAATACTGTACATACATGTATGTCAATAAAATTCTCCTTTTTGGGAGTTTTCTCCACTTTATATTATATCGATGTATATGTGTATGTATGTATATGATGCATATGTATGTGTAGTATATCGGTGAGTAGGAACAAGAGTAAATTCACTGCTACTATCATCAGCTGGCAACTTTACTAACATAAATTACAGAACTATTGGTTAGCTTTAGCTATATGTTCATTGCTTGGGTGGTAACGAGATGTCAGCAGCATGCTATTCACAATGCAGTTTTAGTGCATGTTATTTCAAACCGTTGCTCTTGAAAATAAATATTCCGTGTTAAAAATGGTACAAGTCACTATTTAGTATAGAGTATGCCGACCAATATGCATTTCTGATCAGATATAGCAATACAGTGCCATCCACATTCCTAGGCTCGCAGTGAGGCTTGGGTAAAGTGGTATCCGCAGCCACAGCAGAGGTGATGCCTGAAAGGTAACAGACATCACCTGTGCTGGGCTGTGCCAATGTGTCCCAAGCGGCAAGAAAAGTGAATAAAGACAAAATTTTATTAATGGAACATATCTATTTCCACTATAATAATAACTCAACTTACCAAATTAGATAGTGCTTTGCGTATGCACTTCACCGATTAGACGATTTAGTTTGCAAAGCTATCAACAAGCATTAACTGTCACTCCTTCAATGACATTTCTATACACTACACTGATCATGGCTCAAGCTAGCTAGTCAGGCTATAAAACCAGTTGAGCTTGCCCTTTGTTTGCTCATTGTGTTGAGCTCAAATAGCGTGCTGGTTCACATTGAACATAAGCTTGAGTAAATCAATACACAATACAGATATTGTAGGCCTATTAAATAAATGCTTACACCTAGTATTATATAAATTCAGGAGCAGCTTTGCATGGAAGATATATGCAAGGTAAAAGTATTATTGCATTCAGTAACACCGTCAGAAAACAATACATACAAAAAGAAATGAACTTGAAATAATGAATTTCCTATGTTTGGTAAACATATTGCCTTATCGCTGACATGAATTTATATAATCGAACATGAATCACACTCTGTGCCCGGTATATCAAATAATTATTGCTTCAATTTTATTGTGATTATTTGTACTATTACAATAATATTCAGTATAACTCTATACGGGTTACTGCAAAAGGCGCATATATATAATAATTATAATGGCAAGCAAAATATATAGCAAAGACAGATAATGCATAATGTAGAGTTGTCTTCTCAATGCTATAGTTACAACACCAACACCTTGGGCAACAAAGAGTAATGCTGGTATCACAGAAAATCCAAATAGATTTTAAAACATTTCAACAGTTTACAAATATTATTAATAGCAGTTTATATCATAAAATAGAAAATCAGCACCATATTTCAAGCAGTATATATTGCCGTACAGGACAGGAGTAGTTCCAGTACACCAATGTTATGCAAAGCTTAAGATCTCAGGCATAGATTCATATCAAACAGTGAAACAGCCATCAAAAAACGTTAATAAAGTCGTAATGCTTGTTTTCACCAACTGGGTTATGAAATTGCCAGCTGGCTGTTTCTTCGAAATCGTCGCAATATGTCTGTTGTTTCAGTTCTGGTGGCCAATAGGCTGAGGCGGATGATCTAATAGAACTGTCACTATCAGAGTCATCTGCCCTTTGTGAGTGATCAGGAGTAAGTGACTCCAATACTATATCTGGTTGATTGGATTGTACCCGAAGCCTGTTGCTGGTCTGCTTGAAATGCGATTTACTTCCGTTGGGCCCATAAGTTAGGATGCTGTCAAAGAAGCGTTTAAAGCCAGGCTTCTGATCCCAAGTCGTCTCTTGCCAATTAGTTTGTATCAAATTAACAGGTCGATTGCGATAAAATGGCATCTCTGGTGTGTTTGGTAGCGAGATATATTTAGTTTTTGATTTCTTTTTTAACTCTGGTAACGGCGTCCATTGAAGCGATACTTTCCTCGATGCAGGCCGGCTTTGAAATTGTGCTCTTAATTTCCTGCCATCCAGTACAGGTGTTTTAATAACACTTGGTTCACCCAAGGACAGGTGGCCATTTGACTTATTGTGTTGCTGAATCCTTGTGTCTGCTACATTGTTCTGTGACATGCCATGACTGATGAGGCTGTTCCTGCTGCCCACCAATGTCAGCCCATTTTGGCTAGCACCTTCCTCTGATAATTTATATATAGACAAAGACATATTCTTTCTGTCAAAGCTTCTACTCTTTCTTTCAGCAGCAGCTTTGCGTTCCGGGGTCAGCGCAGATACGTCATTTAAATCACTGCTTACACGGCGCAGTATAACATGGTTTGGTACAGAAGTTATTGATATAATGGATGCTCGCCTAGAGTGGATATCACTGTCCTTCATTATGCTCCTTCTAGAAGATTGCTGTTTGCTATCCTTACGGATTTGATCTTGAGGAAGGGAGCTGCTGCCACTTCTCATTGTAACCTTACTAGATTGTGCATTCGGTAAACTTGGGCTTGGAAGTCGCGATCTACGACGGTCTTTAGGTGACATATTATTTGCAACAGCGGGTGCATTTTTTGTGACTTTAGCTTTCGTTTGTTGTATAACTGCAGTGGAATTGGGTTGTACATCATTAATATTTATTTGCGCCTTTCCTTGCAGCTTTTCGTATTCAGCGATAGAATTGTATTGACCTTTTCTTCTAGCACTTCTCCTCAGATCATTGTTACTTTTTATCAAATGTAAACCACTACTTACAGACTGTGGTCGAATATTAGCTTTGCTTGAAGGTTTATCATGCTTAGATCTAGAGTGTTTCTGGTCAACTTTTTCTGCTTTAACAATTGGTGTGATTGTAGGCAATGCAGTAGGTGATAAATTGTTTTGAGATAAAATAGGTTCAATATCTGCTCCATCACTTTCATCTATGTGTGATATTAGACTGTTTGTCATAGCGGCAACTACTTGGTGGGGGTAGCGAGTCTCTATACCGCTACAGTTGAGGTTACTGTGACCCCTAGTCAGCTGCTTTAATCCAGTTAGCACAAGCTCGTATTCCTCCTCATCTGTGTCCTCATGCTTACCGTCATGCTGACTTTCAACAATGTCCTCCTGCTGACTCAGGTTATTGTCTGTCATATTACATGACCTCAGCAGCTCATCGACAGTAGATGGCATATTATAGTCTATCACGTCACGGCCCTCTCTTAGATACTCCACATTGTCATAAATCCCATCTAGAGTATTATCCAGCTTCTCCTCTAAAATCATAGAAGTAACCGGTGGTTCATCGGTAGCTACAGCACCATCTCCACATTGCCTATCAGGTTGTGGGGGCTCTTCCGACCCTTCACTCTCTTCGGTCACATCTTTGTCACAAGATTGTAAGTCTATTTGCATATTTGCTGTGGCTGAAGTAGATGGAGTAGCACTGTCCTCCTCATTACCTCCTACCACCACTCTTGCAATGCCATTGGAATTATGCTGTAGATGTTCTGCCTTCTCGTTACGTTCTGTGTCACTGTCATACTGCACCACAGAAGACCTCATAGCACCATTTATAGATCGTCCTCTCTTAAAATCTGCGAAATTAATAATAAGCTGATGAGATCATGTGAAAAATATGCTAATAGAGTGGGGGATACCAACTTAGCTACAGGTTACCAAGGCTATGGTGAGCACTTGAACATACTAGGCAGTACCAGCTGTAACTATGTTACACCATTGATCCTGGAGTAGATGAAATGTATTATAAAATATATTATATGACTGACAACCACAACCACATATAAATGACACTTCAATAGATATTACTAGCTGGTACAACAGTTAGTAGATTCAGGTAGTAGTAAATACAAGTCAAGGTGCATACAACTCTAAAAGAAAACAAAATATTTGTGCATTGTATTTCTATAAGGTACAGGTAGATTTACGAGTACAGTCTCAAAGTACAGTACAGTACTCAAGTACTATACGAGTACAGTACTTGAGTACTGTGAGTACTTGAGTACTCAAATACTCTGCTGTAACAAAACATCAGTTGGAATTCATGTTCGCTAATTTCACTAATGGAAAATTCGCCAAAATTCATTCCATCGATATTAAATCTCTTCTAGAATTTTAGAGTTTTATTAGTAAAATTTGAAGGTTTTAATTAGAAAACAACACCTTGTGTGATTTTAAATTTTGCTAGTTTAAAATTGACTAAAAATAAAGTACGCTAATTCAGTTTTGGGCTGGGAATTCACTAAAATTAAGTCCACTAAATAATTTCTTCCAGTAAGGTGTTATTTTACTGATATTACAAACAGAGTGTACAGCTCTAGAGCACGTTTGGCTGTAGATTAGTGTTCTCCATATAACATAAGTACATGTATTATGATAGTTTAATGTTATGACTGGGAGCTCAACCTCTACTTTACATCATCTGAGTAAATATGGGCTATTAGCAAGTATTATATAAATATACTGTAATAAACTGCCTTTTCTGTTCATTACAATGCAGTATCTAGTGCTAGCCTTATGACCTCTCTGATAGCTTGCCACAAAAAGGGAGCTGCTTCCTCATCCCGTGCTACACAGGGCATGTTTTAATTATAATGTAATAGCTATATAATTGCACATGAGATCATCTTGAGGCTCATTAAACAAAAATACCTTGGTCAGCCTGTTTAGAAATATAACAAACCTATTATGTTCTTAAC
>JAOQGN010316924.1:0-14712 GCA_027564295.1 Himantozoum antarcticum
AATTTTGTAATCCGACACCGGCAATACGCCGCACGCTGCGCTGTTTGGTCCTGTGTGGAAATCCCATGGCGCACGCTACGCCGTATGGTAGCGAAAGAGTTAACAGTGATTTGTCAATAATTCTTATTGAAGATGTTGTAGTCTTGTTGTAATTGTTGTTGTGAATTGCACTGTTTTATACTGTTATAAAATTTGGAGACTCGAGCATTGAGATGATTTGTTAGTCATATGGGTATGAACATGTTTACAGGTAGCAGTTTCATACAGCAAACAAAAGGCCCAGCCAGGTGAAACTGTAGATGTGCAGGTAACAGCTGTCACAGGATCATTGGTTGGTCTATTGGCTGTAGACCAGAGTGTTCTTCTGCTAGCTGGAGGAAATGACATCACTCAAGCTCATGTAAGTGCGGTGGCAAGGCAATGCGGCATTTGGGGACCACAACTAAGTTTGGATGAACAAGGTATTATTAGCAAACCTGAAATCGAAGGTGACTAATACACCGTTTGAGAACCATGACTAAGTTTTGTTAAAGAGTGGCCACAGGATTTTAGAGGCGAGCCCAGGACATGTCAGTGAGAAATTAATACCAATAATATAATGGTATATTCTGTGCGAATCTTGCTTTTTTTCCCCCTACAATGGCAGAAAATGGCCATCATAATGGTATCAGTAAGTAATCAGGTAGTACTGCAGTTTTAATACAACAATGAAGATATAAGTTGCACTAGACACTGTCCATCTTCGTTATGAAGTCATTCTACCTACAATCAGAAATAATTGAATGAAGTAGGGTGGGTCGGGAGGTACGGTAAAGTAAGGTGTGAAAAGAAATGGATCAGATGAAATCCCACAAGAGGATGCTGTCGTTGCGGAATTCTGTACCGGAACTCTTCTTAGGAGTGAAACCATCTTATCACCAATGGGACGACGTTGTGCTAGATTGCAATATACAAACAAAGAGCTTGATGTATGTCAGGCTCAGCATCACTTTCCCAATCGGTTTTACCAGAAGCACTTTTTGTGAACCATTTTTTCTTCCTAAACCTGAGAATGTTGTGTAGATCCTCAGAAAGTATAACAAGTGTGTTTTGAGAGGTAATTATGAGACGAGAGCTATTCTGAATATTATCGTGGTGGAAAACAACCTCGTTCTCGTATTTTGCTATAGTTCTATTGATGTCCCTTATCAAGTCTCCAATGTTTTTATAACGTCCTTTGCGAATAGTAAATAGTGCACTAGAAGTCTCTGCCATGGCGTATCTTGTCTCTTCGATAATACGAGATTCTGCTTCTGCCGAAGGAGGATTTACCAACTTACTAATTCTTACAACTCCTTCAGTAACATTATCCCACGTAGTGGGATGTTGAATCTCAACCAGTCCCACTTCCCACTTGTTACTCTCAAGTCCTAATGGATGATCGAGGCTTACTCAAAACTTAGCGTTTGTATTATCTGGAAATTCTTCGTAGCTAGCATTGAATGGTAAAGTAACGTAGAGAGAATTACCGTAGGACGACATGTTATATCCATCAACACCACGCTTTTGAAAATAAATGGAGTGAGAAGGAATGAGATTTAGTATTATGTCTATATATTTATTTATTAAGCAAATAATAATTGAACACAAAAAAATTTATCCAAAGTCACTTCCCTTAACCCAACTATTAAACGAGTCTGGATAACCCTTCCATTTAACCAAGAGTTCTTTAATTCCCTTTTGCTTCGTAGAGCGAACGACGCTTTCAATTACAAAGAGTCTGGTTCTTTAATCTTTTGAAGTTCCTTCTCGTAGAAAGTTCCAGCAACTTCTCCAGAATAGTCTTTGATAGTGTATACAACAGGACGAGAATTACCAATCACTGATGATATCTGGAATACTTCTCTTGACCAGTTGGGAGTATATCCTCGCTCAAAACATTGCTCTGGCTTTGATAGTGCATACATAATCTCCAGGGGAGGCCAAGTAAGTTAAATAAACAAGTATTTTCAGATTCATAGCCGGTGAATGTAAAGTTTGGTTTGGCACGTAGAAATTTGAAACCAAGCTTATTATAATCCTCTCAGAACATTGAATCTAGTAAACCTGGGTGTGGCTGCCTATCATGCACCCAAGCCTACTAAGTGGCAGCAATAATTTGGCAGATTTCCAAAATTTTATTATTTTATTTTTGTTTGTTATTTTAGTGTATATGTAAAGCAAACTTAGTAACTTGTGCGAGAACTACTAGGTCTAGAGATTTAATTTTTTTACCATTGGATTCCTCGGCGAAGTCTGCATAGAATACATGTATTCTGCACTTCACTCCGACTTCTGGGAGTAACAGGTTATTTTAAATGCATATGTATCATACGCTGACTCCAAAACACGTTATAATTATAGATTACAAGCCGGATTTTATGCAATTTCTGAATTTGAACTGCTAAAGTAGCTTGTTTTCAAATTCTTTTTGATATGATCTTGTGTCTAAATTCTATCCATTGCAAAAAAAAATTCCAACTATTCAAACTCAAGATATCATGATTTTTGTACGGGCCGGTAAGATGACACCAAAACCGGAAACTTTAAAAATCAAAGAATTTTGCTAAGGCGATAAATTGATCTCTAGACTCATTATTTCCACATGTTGTCTCTAATGAAATTCGAGGTTTAGAAGTTGGCTTTACAATGAAATTTAGTATGTCAGTATAGCACAACTCTAACTGAAGTTTTTTGAATTTTAATAGGTTGTGGTTAACCGCAACCGCCGCAGAGTCGTAGCGAAAGAGTCAAGTCATATTATTATGATGTGGATATCAGAACTCAATTAAAATTTAAATAAGTGTTTTGAAATTTTATTATCATTATAGATTTTCTATCATTTTCAAACTATATTTATCATCACTGTTCCACGATTAGTAATTATTGAATTGGCAATTTTATCAACACATTACTAATTATAATAATTTATTTTTAAAAATTAATAACTTTACAATGCTTGGCTGATGACTGTGCAATATAGCACACGAAGCCAGAACGTGCCAGAATTGAAATGTTAAAGAAAAATTAGGAGTTATGTAAATCATAGTGCATTAAGGCCACAGATGTGGAAGATCGTCATCCACGTTTCCTACAGTGACAACACTGTGTACAAAGTGCTCCTCTGGCAATTCAATGCATAGTAACATCATTACGTTAATTGCCTCATTCCCTCTGCCTTACTTACGAATAACCAATGGGAGATCAGCTGGACTGCCTCTACCTATCGGGTTCTGCTCTCTATCCCTCTATAGGGCAACTCTATAGCATCAGATTTAGTCTCATAATCCTTGAAATGAAGTGTGTAAAGTAATTAATAAAACTCAGAGTTCAGACAAAATACGCAAATAAACAAAAACAAATAATGGTGTTTTCAAAGTGTTGTTCAATATTAATCACACATATCGAGATCATCGCATTGTGTTATACATCTCGATATTAGAAGTTTAGTGACAATGTGACAGTGTGACAATGTGGAAGCTAAAATATTAAGAGTATAATCGAGCAATACAAATTGTGTACAAATGGAACAATGACAATTTATATTTTAAAGGCTTGGCTAAACGCAACATCAAAGTTGCTTGCGAAGCTAGCTTTAACTGTGTGATAAGCGCTAACGTCAGCGGCCGGCCAATGAGAATTTGATGTTGAAGCCAACGTTTAGAATCTAACAATCCAGACTTCAGACCTTCACTCCCACTTCAAGTTCTCATTGGCCAATTGCCATAAAGAAAAAAGTGTTGCTAACGGCAATTTTGATGTTGCGTGTCCGGGTATAACCTCTTTCCTGCCGTGGGAGACTATAGTCGTCCAAAACTAAATCAGTCATAGCAGCTAAAGTATTCAGACTTGACTTTGAGCTCATTGCAAAGCTCAGGTCCTGTTCTATTAGAATCTCTAGTTTCAAATGTCTAGTAGCCATACAATGGGTACTATGGCTGATCAAAGACTCCAGTTTTCATTCCCATTTTTATTTCCAAATTACTAATAGAGTGAGTCAATCTTGTCTACCCATCAAGCAAATGCGAATAGATAACTTGAACATATTAGGCACTCTATAGTGCTCTAGAACAATAAGGGGGTTATGGATCAATGTAAATTTTGAATTTTAAGTTATGAGCACATTAAAGAGTCTGATTACATCAAAAGTTAGGTCTACGCAAATATGAAGGACCTTAAGTTTTCATTATAATGGATAATGGAAACTATTTTCAGATTTCCAAGGCAGCCGAAAGCATTCAGGTTACATTTCTTCATCATTTCAAATAACTATAATCTCTTTTCAAATTATAATTATAGGCCTACCAAGTAAACCCAACCGGGTATCAAAATTGTCGTACAAAATCGTCACCCACTGGCAGAAACAAGATTGCAATGATAAAATTTACGATTTCAAACAATATAATGGTGTTTGCAGTTACATTTAGGGATCACAATGCTATGAAACAACCACTCATCACTGTATGGACCCATAACATGAATAGTTCCACCACCCAAACTTGCACCTGGGGACAGCAGGCAAATGCACCTGGGGACAGCAGGCAAATGCACCTGGGGACAGCAGGCAAATGCACCTTCACTAGTCAAGTAGTGGTCGTGGTGGGTCAGTGACTAAAGCACTCGATTTTACCATTAACAGCTAAACACTCCAGTGGTTTTTCAGAAATCAAACTAGGCAGCAGATGCTGTAGCTCTGGTGTTTGGTTCCAGTCTCTGGTTCACCAGTGTACCCACAGGTCATAGGTCATACTTGTAGTGAGAAGAACAATGGGATTTTAATTGAGTAAATATAAGTAGAGTGAACTGCATAGTAGCAGATGATAGTTCCTACTGAACACCTCAAACCCTACAAATCAGAAACTGATGCAACAGCATATAAACATGAACTTGTGTTGAAGCGTATCCAAATTCAGATTTGATATTCGGAACATAACGCTGTAGGAATACAGGACTGCCCCCAAATACTCATTTACTTGAAAAAAATGGCTTCACTTCAACGAAGCCGTGTTGCACAGTTTTTGTTTGCTGGTTTGCCTCAAAATCCATTACTCATAGTGCAAACTTGGAATTGGAGCCCTGCACATTGTTGACAGGATGCAATGCACAGTACATCCTGTAAACAATGTGCAACAACACATTGTGCAACACATCCACAACACATTGTGCAACAGTGCACAATGTGTTCTGTTCATAATCCAGGGAGTGGATAATGAACAGCAAGAGTTTGAACGCTATAGTAAAGTTCACTTTATTGTCAATTTATTATCTAATTATTTAAATTGTCAATTTATTTATTTATTATCAACTTAACATGAAACTGAACTGTCTTGCAAACAGACACAACTACTCAACTTCGGGCAATTCTGTAACATTTCCGAAAGAAAAAAAGGGCGACACTCTTTGGCAGGAAATAGTGCATAAAAAAGGTTATGGATGCTGCAATAAATCATAACACCAAACCCAGTGACATTATTTCATACTCCGACACAGAACGTTTAAGTTTAGAATGCTATTTCCATTTTATTGCGCAAGGAATGTTTAAAATCGCCGTTAAATAGCCAGATTGTCCTTAGATGTATAATTTGCTACATAAATTTTACATGCTGGCATATGGTACTGATGCTACCTGTAGATCAGTATAATTTTGTATTTTGGTTTTATACAGAGTTCTCGCATGTTTCACTTTTTATATATTTTTATATCGTCATTATTTAGTAGTTAGATGTCTTATATATTTCTGTAAAAATAATATTTTACAACATCAAATGATATCGTCTTATTAAACCATGAAATGAAATAAATATATAATTAACTAAATATATGAACGATGTATTTTAGGGCTTGGGCTGTAGGCCTACACCACACGGAGCACTTGAAGACTCAACGCTAGCTAAGATATAGATAGGCTACTACTGCATGCAGGTGTACTGCATGCAGTAGTACTGTACTGCATACAGTAGATGTATATTAATGCCACATGTACAGTAGATTTGGTGCACAGTATGTGTTATCATACATGTTGTTGGTAACGCAAATATTTGGAGAAGTGGAGCAAGATAATGAACTCAGGATCCTACTACACTTTATAGTAGGGTAGTTATAGCGATATAATTGTGGTGGACCGGGACACCAGCATCACACATCCAACCAAATATGTGGGAAATTGGTCAGCAAATATAAATATAAAATAATATAATATATAAAATAAATAAATACTGGTAAGTGGTAATATAAATATAATACTATATGATGGCAAGCTCTGCTGCAGTTTGTAATACCTCATATTTGACAATTCTACTATCGCCGAAATCTTAATTACCGAAACTTATTATTTGTGTGATAAATCAATATCCATGATATGGTCCACTCAATCACTATAATTATAATAGTATATCTCATATGTAATTATAGATAATTGATATGGCATACGAAGTGATAGACTATAATATTTACTTCAATATACTATTCTGACAGTTACTATTAGTACTAATTATAATACTAATATAATAATAGTATAATATCATAGTACTTAGAATCGGTGGACATACTGAGATAGAATATATCATAGTACTTAGAATCAGTGGACATACTGAGACAGAATATATCATAGTACTTAGAATCGGTGGACATACTGAGACAGAATATATAGTAGATCGAGTAGTTGATTTCCTACACATTGTATTGCAATATGTTCGGAGTGCTAGTAGTGCAGGATGGTAAACAGGCTGTTGGTGCAGATGTGGATCTCCCCAGTCTCGCTCCTCAGCTGCTAAACAAAACCTTATGTGTAAGCCAGTCAAGAGTGCAAGTCTTGCCGGCTAGCAAACCTAGCTTCTATGTCGTCAATACCCTGATTTAACCTCTATGTGGTGACTGATGGTAACTATCCTCCAAAAATAAATAAGTTAAATAAATCGGGGAATGGAATTGCACTGGAGTTGCATTTAAAGCGGTTAGGACACGACAAAATCTGTACGACGCTTTTTGAAGTTGTCTCATCATGGCAACGGGACACGAACTCCAAAATCCACTAAATTGGTTTCATTGCATTTCACTTTAGGAAAGAACAACGCAAAAGTATCTACATCAAATGAGATACATGGTACTTTTTAACATATTAATAACATAATATTGAAGTTATATTGCCATTATTTCATGAATTGATAAGAATTCCCAAGTATTTGTATTGTAATTGCATATTTGTATTTCATTATTTTAAATAAATCTGAATTGTAATATGTTGTAAATCATTGTACAAGTCAATAAACTCACTTGTATATATACCTGTTGTACGTGAATATTTCATGAATAAAATATCGTACTTACTGTTGCTTATAAATGATCATCATATTTATGTTTGGTCGAATCACAAAATAAAATAACATAGCTATAACGACAAAATCTGCCTTCCCAAACATCGTCCAAGAAGGCGAGTTAGTTTTTCCGAACTCATTCTGAACGAGAACCGGAAGTAGAAACCGCCACTAAGTTCCTAGATAATGGGAAGGGATCATGGCGCTCTCATTATCGCTAACGCTATAACCATAGGCTATGAGAAATGGCACTAATGGACATTGATAAAGAGCAATACAAAGTTGTCAGTGTTTGTATAATATTTGGCCAAAAGTTTGAATGTCGAGAAAAAATTAAAAATATATCAAAATCTGGCAAAATGTATGCAACTACGGTTCTACAACGGTGCATTATATTTGTGTAAGATTATTTTGAAAAATGCACAGTATAAATAGGTAAACACAAGAAATTTATAGATTGTTCCTTTATATCACTATATGACTTGTTGTGTGCTGATCTGAAAAAGTCGTTTACAACAGCATTACACATCATATCGTTATAGAGCAGGGTAAGGTGAGCATAACTTCAAGAATGAAACACTTCCAAGTTTACATTTAAAATGTATAAAAACCAATAAAATGACTAGAACAGGCATGTCTCAACCACCTTAAGGGTGATCATCCTGAGCACTCACTTTGTTTTACCAGCCACTGCAGTGTCACTGCACACTGCAGTGGCTGGTAAGAATGTACACTGTCACTTCTGGTGCCAGCTGCACTAGTTACTGCTGAGGTATATAAAGCACTTAGTGAGACCAGATCCCTGATTCTAGAGCCCTTGAAGAGGAACTAGAGGCGACACATATTTGGGCAGTAAACACTCTAGCAGGAAAAAATATCACGGTGTAGGATTTTCCAACAAAACGGAGTTATATGCAGAAATCTACCTCAACCAACAGCGATACATGCAAGGCTTATGTCACTCCAAATGCCAACAAATAAAAATAGCAATCAGCCCCATACTTATGCTCCAACAATCAGCAAACCAGAGGAGGAAATCAATCAACTCTACAATTCTATCAACTCCTACAACAATATAATGTACCACCAACAACCACCTATCTGATAAGCACATTATCTTCGGCGATTTCAATGCTCAAGTTTGCTCTGATAACACCTCACGGAATAAAGCTTTAGGATGTCATCGGATTGGCTAGATGGAGAAAATAATTCTGACGATAACATGCAAAAAATTCCGAAAACAAACCGATTATCACCAACACAATGTTCAAAGCCTCCCTTCACCGCGAAAAGACTACATGGATGCATCGGAGTTCCAAGCATTGGCACCAAATTCACTTGATGATTACAAAACAATATTGACAAAAATGACGCCATATTGTTAACAACAAGGGCTATGAGAGAACATGGTGCCAACTGTAACAAGGGCTATGAGAGGACGTGGTGCCAACTGTAACAACAAGGGCTATGAGAGGACATGGTGCCAACTGTAACAACAAGGGCTATGAGAGAACATGGTGCCAACTGTAACAACAAGGGCTATGAGAGGACATGGTGCCAACTGTAACAACAAGGGCTATGAGAGGACATGGTGCCAACTGTAACAACAAGGTCTATGAGAGGACATGGTGCCAAATGTAACAACAAGGGCTATGAGAGGACATGGTGCCAACTGTAACAACAAGGGCTATGAGAGGACATGGTGCAAACTGTAACAACAAGGGCTATGAGAGGACATGGTGCCAACTGTAACAATAAGGGCTATGAGAGGACATGGTGCCAACGGTAACACCGACCACCACATGCTAAGATCCAAGATAAGCATCAATAAAGAAAAACATACAACAAACAGTAAACAAAGAAACGGCCTAAGCTGAACACCTCCGCTAGCAAAGAGAACCAGAAAAATCAATATTATTAGTTGATTTACAATAATCTTACAAACATGCACATTGTAGGCATGCATAGTAATATTTGTACCAAACAATATGAACGAGTATTTCAAACTGTGTTTAGAGATTTTACAAGCAGGTGATTCCTTTCTTCAAAGAAAAACTATTTATTAGTTACACTTAACAGCTGGAAAAATACAGTGAAACATCCTAAACCCACAACTGTAGGAGTATAAGAATATCTTTACTCCTACTGTCGTAGGTTTAATGCATGATATTGTTATGGGTAATGACGGGTCGAGTCCATTCAGACAGGTCGGTTCAGATGACATTAACAATTGAGTGTTCCAAGTAAACAGTTCAATGCAAAACCCTATAATACTTATATAATTAATCGGCTAGCAAACGTTGCTACTGTAAGACAACTTCAACGCCTTGAGACAGGGAAGCCGGCATACTTTCAGGTGATCAATAATAACTTGTAACTTCAACTAGATACAGGACTTTTGAGTTACTTGCATAATAGTATTAGTAGCGGTATGAACTATTGAATGGCTGGCTGTAGAGTAATTTTAAAATATTTTTGTTTCATTTTGTAATCAGTACTAACTAGCAAAAATTCAAAAATTATTTTAAAATTTTGTTTTTTATTATTTAGGATCCGGGATCCAGATCAGAGCCCTAGATCCAAACTCGGATTTGAAGTGTGAGACTCGACCCATTACAAATTATGAGCTATAACGGCATTTAACTATTTCAATACCACATGACGTTAAATTATATATATATTCACAACTACCGAGCAGTTTCCCGTTGTCCCACTTGAACACAACAACAGTAAAATTGGAGCTAAAAGTTGATGTGCAGAACTAGAGAAGTGCAAGACCAATTGGAACAGCGATTAACAGAGTCATGGTCAACATGAAGTCATTGCCATGTCATGGTCAACAGAGAGTCCCTGTGTAATCTGAACCCATGGGCTCTGACACAATAGCCGCTGGTGTATGTAATAGCTGCGATACAGCTATGTTTTGAATAATAAGGAAGCCAATACCAATGTATAAATTATTTGCAATTTATTTGCATAAATTATTATATTTTATTTCATGCTTGAATGAGCTTTACCATTTGCAAGTAGTGCCGATTTTATTGGCAAGTTTTTGGATATATGCAATCATCAACTCATTGAGGATGCTCTTTATTCTAATACTATTCAGCATTTTAAACAAGTTGGTAATGAAGTTTAAACTGTATTTCAGGGCCATAACATATAAAATAAGCCAAGTATATAGAATACGCATGAATGCAGCTCACTAGGGGTGTAGGACAGCAATAGGCCTACACAGCAGTGCTATATCCAGTATAACGAACTGTCAAGGTATTTGATGAAAATCCAAATCTTCAATATTTCCAGTGTTTAGGCCCTATAGAAAAACTGTCCGTGTAGATTGTTCAAGCACCATTATAGTGATATATTTGCGTAGTATGACTGAAATGGCATAATGCCTTGCTTAATGGTAATTTATGTATAACAGAAATCTAGATTTCACAAAGCTGTGATTACACTGTGATTTAGATTGAACATTGTATATGGACTTATGGCAGTC
Source organism: Himantozoum antarcticum (assembly GCA_027564295.1). Classification (NCBI taxonomy): domain Eukaryota; kingdom Metazoa; phylum Bryozoa; class Gymnolaemata; order Cheilostomatida; family Bugulidae; genus Himantozoum; species Himantozoum antarcticum. The sequence goes on from JAOQGN010316924.1 coordinate 10,831, forward strand.
AATTGCAGTGACTGGCAGTCCCAGCAGTGTATAATTAGCATTAGCTAGAGTAGGCCTACTTGGCTTGCTATAAAGCATAACCCTGCGGGCATAGATAACTGGTCTAATTAGCATAATTAAATATCTCTGATACAGCTGTGCTTAGACATCACCTCTCCAGACTAGCTTTACAGATAATGTGGTCAACAATATTCAAACTACAAATCATGATGTATATCTTGCTGTTGACTTCTACATGCAAATAATTATATTTACAATTACTCCACTGAATCTAGATTAACAATACTTTCCAAGATAAAGGTTAAATTAAAGAATGAATGCATAGTTTATTCATCTGCTGGGTTTATACAGGGAGGCCTGAAGTCGGCATGGAAAATTGGGTCCTTCGGAACTTCACACTTCATTAAATGGGGCAAATTTCACACATTGACCAATAAGTATAAAGAGGGAGAAAGGAAATTTTTTTGCCAGACATGACTGTGAGAAGTGATTTATTGCTTTAGCCAACTAAATTACACCAACCTATATTTCACAGCTCACAGCCTTTTGGGAATTGTTACAATCACAGAATATTTTTGATAGCATCTATATAGTCACACCTCTTACATTAGCAAACTTGATTTCCTTCTAATGCAATAATGATTGATGAGTGTCTCTGTCACGTGGCATTGAAATTAATTCCAACCAGTTGCACTGCTACTGTATTTAGTTAGCTGTGCAAGCGTTAGACATTGTTTTACTTAATTTGTCAAGTGTCTTTATTATAGCCTACTGACATAAAACAAAGGACCACAGAGTTTCAAAAATCAAAGCAATCCTGTTGGCTTTTAAAGTACACAAGTCAATCTGTCAATAATATGGAAAATAACATTCACTGTTGTCACAAAGTGTTGTCAAGTGTTGTACCCATTCAAAGCATACTATTTCCTTGGGTTAAAAGTTTACATAAGCTACGTAATAAGATTGTATCATTGCTGAGAAGATTGCAAAACAGAGATGTGCTGTCTCAGAGTGGTAGGCCTACAGCACCCAAAAACAAACTCGATGGACAAATTTCCTTGGTACATCGGGTTTAATTGTCTATTCCTTAGACCATGGACTAAATATGTATATTGGTTATGTGGGCCGATTTTGAGACGCCCATTTAAACATTGCCTAGCACTCATGGTTTCATTTCACCAATAGGGCCTACATTTTTCAGTTTAGAAACACAACTACGACTCCTTGCACAAAATAATGTGCTGTAGCAAATACAAAATATAATTCTGTAAATTCATCACCCTTTCAATTTCAACATGGGCCAGGCAGTTTCTGCCAAAGTATTCGGAATTTGAAGACGAGATCATGAAATCATCACAACAGATCAAAAGTTCAAGGTAAAAAGAGACAGCAAAGCAAAGTGGAAATTAAATGCGGAGCTGAACAAAGCAATCAATTACCAATAGTGTGTTCAAATGTTTTGTTTTTCAAATGTTTTTTGCAACGTTTTTGTTTTGGCACATCTTTAGCCAATCACATTCCAGATGCTGTCTAAATGTGTTGTTTGTTGGACCACTCTATTAAAGCTGCATTAACCACTCTATACAGCTAAGAAATTATATTTCCTTTTACGAAAATAGTTAGAAATCCCAGAGAACCAGATTATAAGTATTTTCTGAAAAGATACATGTTCAGAGTCGCTCACACACTCAGAATGAGTAAATTTTATATAAATAAATTTAAAATTACCTGAAATCGAACGGGTTGACAAAATGACTCATTAAGCGTTCTTTGAGTAGCAAAATAAAAGTATGATATTATCAACTTGAATGTTTTCTGTATGAATACAAATTAGGTCATTGTCATAGGTCGGTTTGTTTTACTGACCGATTGTGACATCCGTACTCTTCGGATACGCTATGTCCTATTATTGGGCGCCGCTTAGCTTTACGGAACAAAATGTATCAGGTAATCCTACAACAGTGCATTTTGAATGTTCATATTTAAATTGTTGCGACACAAGATGAAAAATGATCAAATCTAAATTTTCAGCATAATAGGAGCGATATTTCGATCACGAGCACCGCCAACAGATTCCTTTAATATATTTAGTAAATTGGTAAACAATGTAGTGTAGCGGATGTTGGGACTAAGCAGACTATACTTCCTGAAATATCACAGTTCTGCAGACGTTTTTCCTGTATTAATAATAACAAACATGTAGTAGTTTGTGATTAATGTTTTCTGGGGTCTACGGATCTAGCATGCATAACTACCATCAAAATATGTAAAAAATTAAAATAATGATACATAATTGTTAGCTAAATAATTAAAGTAAAATTACATGTAGGGTCTACTTTGCACTAGTTAGTCTCTCGGTGTAAACAGATAAAGCAAAATTTTGCATTCTATATAATCGCTTGGTTGTGTCTCTTTCTCGGATTCCCGGCTACCAAACTAGGCATGTTAATGTTTCAAAGACGGTTTTGAGAAATTTTGATAATACGGGGCATTGACAGATGCCGGGCCATGGTCATGTGATATCACCTGTTAAAATTTGCTCATTTACAGGAAACTGCACTTTATGTATATTTGAAATTAAATTGTTAAGTAAACAAGACAGACTATATAATAACATAGGTCTACAACAATTGAATAATATGTTGGCTTAAAATAGGAATAGGAAAATACATTTATACTTCTATTTCGAGCATCTCATCGTAATTCATGTACACACACCCCTTTTGAGATTGTGTGAGGGATATCGATGTGTTTGATAAATTAATGCAAATGTTATAGTTTCATGTCTAAGCCCTTTAAATTTGCCAGCAGCAATCATTAAACACAGTTTGGTAATCCTCATTTCATTGTCATAGTCATAATATTCAACCGCAACCGTAGCAAAGAACGTGCCATCATTATTATGCACAAGCATAATATTGTTCAGTATTGATTTCAATGTAAAATATGGTTATATATAAGAAACATGTTATTTTCAAACATTATATTTTGTGAAAGTTAATAGCAAAAAATGTTGAAAATGCATAACTAATGTACTACTGCTGCTGATGAATTATCAGCAATTTGCCAAAAGAATTAAATACAAAAAAAATGAAATTGGACTAAAAATATTGGTAATAAAAAATATTTAACCAGATCTAAGTGCCATACTTCTCCTGATGTAGCATTTTGAAAATGAGACATTTCCTATTGTTTGCCACTGTGATGTCATATTTATTTATGATGAGATGTAACTGGTCACATGACTAGCTAAAGTACCCAGACCATGATTTCCTTATAGCTAGTTATATTATGGAGAGCTTATAGCTAGCTATATTATGGAAAGCTTATAGCTAGTTTAATGCTGGCTGTAATATATTCTACCTATGGTTGCACACAAAATGTATTGAAAGGTTAACATGTTTAGCTGCTAGCTAATGCTTTGTACACATTTACAATCTAGTATAATTGCTTGTTGGTGTAGATTGGTGGTTTGCTCTACACCCTATTACCTTGGGAAAACCATTGATTCTAATTTAGTTTCAAAAGCAGATATGTCCATAAACCTATTTGGTGGACTTGAACACTCTTGATGGAATCTTCAGCATACTTGAAAAGCCCATAAAAGAGTATTTTTTATCGAATAGAAGACTTATCACATATGCAGTGAGAATTTGTTTTTATTCTATTTCTCGAGTTTTTAATTCTCTTCCTGCTGATATTAGAATCAAAAATAATTTTAACTCCTTTAAATTGAAATTGAAAACCCATTTGTTTATTTTTAGTTGCTAATGTCAGTTTTAGTAAATAGAGCTTAAAAGAAACTCTTGTTTTATTTTTATTTATTTATTATTATATATATATATATATATATATACATTATTATTTATTATTATTTATATA
>JAOQGN010317035.1:0-14711 GCA_027564295.1 Himantozoum antarcticum
TACGGATGACTACTATAGAAGATGTGGGTATGGTGCTAAGCTTCTTCAAGAGATGGAGCGATATTGTCGGGAAATGGTAAGACCTAACATCAGGCTGATTGGGTGGCTAGTAAATGTGTTACTTCCTAACGCTGATTTTAATTGTGCTTCAAACTTGTGTACTTGGAAGTGCATTACATTGTGGAGTTATCTGCACTTCTCTCTGTACTTGTATAAATGAGATATCATGCGTTTGCTGTACTCACTGGCCAATCAATGGCCAGCAAATACAGCAATACTTTGTTAATCTAATAACAACTTATTTCACAGATTTTTAGATATTTCACTGATTTCACAGTTGAAGCAAGTGGTGACTTTGAGAGGATAACTCTATATTTCCTTAAGACAAATCTCAACTTTAACACTAACTCAACTAAACTGTATAATTATGACAAAAAACCTGGGTTCGAATATGGGAACATACCTGGTATTAGGACTCTCATTTTAGTTGTCCACACTTTGCTCAGAAACCATTTATGTATAATTCATGCAAAATAACGTAAGCAGCTGGTACAGCTGCTCACATCACATAACATCTACCATAATTGCTATTATGACGCAGTATATGAAAAGTGGGATGACAGCTCCACAGTTATTTCAATTGCCTTCCTAACATTTGCATTGTGAGACCATAAAAACCCTGCTATATTCTTATTGTAATTTGTTAACATACAATTATTTTGTTGGTGTGGGTTAATTTAAGTTGAGTGAGAACTTGGATTTAGTGAATGCTATTCGTTAACTTTGCTCAGGAACTCAGGTTGCGCCATACACTGCCGTGCGCCAACATTTCTTACAATTTGTTATTGATTTGTTTTAGAACCGGCAGGCTCCGCTAAGGCTGTGGGCAGCCTCTAAAGCTCAAGGCTTCTTCATACGCCAGGGCTATGTGTCACTGGCAAATAAGCCTTCTGTAATGGCACACTCTGTGCATCTATTTAAAAAACTTTTTCCTATGGAAAAAACAATATACAGTGTTGTACAGAAGTCGGCAGTCAGAACAAGGAATAGGGCACCCCAGACTTTCAGACAGGGACATCGTTATGGAGTCCCAGCATAATCGGCAAGAACCAGACTTGTTTAGCCTTACAATGGCCTTCTTTGTACATTCTCTGTTCTCCAACATTTTTATGTATTAGATAATATTTTCTACACCCAGTTCTTACGTTCTATGAACTGTTCTATTTTGTCAATTTTTTATTTGGGATTTAGTGCATTATTTATCTATAAACAAATTAGTCATTAATAGTATTATTTATAATGTTAGGTGTTAGGAACATTACTTTAAAAATGAGAATTATCATTAATTGTCTTTATCATAAAGTTTTGCCATGACTAGCATTTTACAGTTTTAATTCTTGCAATTTTGTAAATTCATTAAATACAGTCACATTAATGTTGTAACTATAAATAATGGATGCCAGCTGGCTATGGCTGGCCATGAGTGCACTTATTAGCTAATTATTGCGGCTGTTATGCTTGCCCTATGGACACTGCTTGGTGGCCTTGTTTTATGCCTCCTAATCCTCATAAAACTATTTAAATCTATGGGGTATAGTGCTGAATTCTTTGTGTGGATGGTCACAACCACCGACACTCAATACTCAACCCGGTAAACCATAAAGCATTCTGCATATCAAGTATCATACAATAGCATTCACTGCATACATATGTATGCGGTAGACTGGTAGAAGGGGTGACGGGCAAAGATAGCCTGAGCATTGTTGAACCAAAGTTCCGCTATAACTATTATATAAGCGGTCAACTTCTACATGAGCTCAATATGTGCAAGATGGATAAAAAGTCATGTACATTGTATTTATACCAGTAACAGTAACGTAAATACAATTCAGTGCTACATTGTTATAGTACCAAGCGTTGGATAGAAACTGTTCCATCAATAATTTGCAGTTATCAGCGGATCTAGATAACTTTAGACTTTATAAAACTAATGATGTCAAAATATTTAGTTTAACCATTTTCCCATTAGTGTGAACTATATTTTGCCATCTAGAATGAATTTCAACTGATCCATCATTTCCAAGCCATTTTATATAGTAACCTCGATCCAAATATGAAAATGGATATGTTCATGCATACTGAATGCAAAATAATGTTAATCACACAAAATCAAAGATCAGTAAGAATAACATAATGAATACTAGATATAGATAGAGCATAAGATTTGTGAAAATCTGAAGACAGTATTTAATTTTAATTAAAATTCTTTGGAAAAGGCTTATATGACTAACTTGAACTATAACCAAGGAAGCAGCAAACTTTGACTATTACATTAGACTCCACAATCCGCAATATTCAACGCATTGCTGAAAATTGTACAATATTTCATGTCTATGATGTCACATTTAGTGGTTTATAATAATGTTATGTCAATTATATCTATAGATGGCGAGAAGAATTGTTCACCTGCATGAGAAATGACATGAGCGTTAGAGTTGTTGAAATTGGTGCGGGTGGTGGAACAAACTTTCAGTATTACCCCATAAACAGTACAGTATCTTGTGTAGAACCTGTCAGTGAGTTCAATGTCTATCTACACAACAATAGCGTAAGGTAGGAGTATCCATGGTACGTGGTGCAGCACACAATAGCTAATGCCGCACCCATGTGGTATCTGTTATTAAAAAATAAAATGTCAAGACTGGTTGGTGAATCATTTATTCACAATATGAACAGAAACTTGCTTGAGAGTTTAACTGGTCGGTGGTCCCGATCTGAGTTGCTAAGTCGCCCGATTCATTTATGCTGAGCTTAGTAGATATGGAAGTCTGTCTGGAGAATTTTGAATCTGTTCAGAATCTGCCTGACAGATTTTTTGTCCTGCATTATATTTTATGCAACTGGTATCCAAGAGAGCCTGTATCATGTATGACAGTTGTAGCCATAACACGGGAGTGACAGCTCTCTGTGCTGGCTGCAGTCTAAATGAAGATATAATAAATATATCCCACACTCCCAGCATATTACAGTTCCAAGCGTAACTCTTTTTAATTTTTGTATATGCATTTGTTGACGTACTTTTATTTATTCATTTATTATCATATTTAATAGTTGTGTTGTGACTAATGTCAGTGTATCTACCCTCTCTCTTACTGGCTTTCCATTGCGTAGGAGGGAGTGTTTTGAGGAGGGAGTGGTAGCAACCATTATTATATAAAGGGGTGGCAATGCAAAATTATGAAAATTGTGCATATTAAAATTTACACACGTTATGTACCTACTAATTTTAACTTGAGAATCATAAATTTTATATTTCTATGACTGTCATTATTGACTATAGCTTCCTACTTTGTTATAAAAGGCTACTCCTAATACTAGGCCACCCCTTTATATGTTAATGGTTGCAGCCACTCCCTCCTCAAAACACTCCCTCCTATGCAATGGAAACCAAGTATATGACTATTGAGAATGATGGGAATTACCTAGGTTATGGTTGCTTTTTCATTCTCAATGAAATTGGTGCATCTGTGAAATGTGTGTCAAATTATATAAATAAAATACTATTTTGTTATGAACTATTATAGCATCCACATTCATATCTATCATTTTTGTTGTACAGAGTTGTACTGTGTTGTTGATTTTGCATACTTGAGAGAGCTCAATGGTCAGGCTAAATCTAGCCTTATGTTCTATGTAAAAGAAATTACATGGTGTGTATACTATGTTGTTGTTTGTTGGGAACGGTCGAGCCGTACTGAATGTTAAATTCGACTGTCATCAATGGTGCTGCGAGCCAAGATTTTATAACTGTATTACTGGATAATCAGTATTTTCGTGGCACACAATATTGCCAATATATTTTATATTGTGTTCCGTTATCTGTTCCGTCCGCCTATTATCCATCCTTTCCACTGCTACACTTATATGTATTAGATATTTATTTATTTTTGTCAGCACTAAAATCTCATTTACTGTGTAGAATAGTCCGATTCTGCCAACAGCCTTGCTGCCACATCGATCTGTTTCCATAAGGTAATGTACCTATATTATGTTCTACATGTTATGTAATAGCATATTTTATTTATTTGATTGCTAAATCACTTTCTTAATTAAATAAAAGATAAAATTACTTTACTCTATATCAATGTTATCATAATATACTGTAGATGCTCAAAACAAAAAAAGGATATACATGTACATGTATAACGGTGACATAAAAAAGATTGCCAAACTAACAAAGTGTTATCACAATGGCGTTTCAAATTCGCCACTGATCATGTTCAACCTTGTCTTGGGAGCCTTTCTATAATTTCGTTTTGTATTTTTCTGCGCACCGTTTAACCAGTTCGTCACCTTATGGTCACTCGTCGTCCACTCTGGAGATGAGCTGCCTTCACCATGCATGGACAGTGAATCAATGGCCGTGTCTGAGGATGATAAACTGTTAAAATACAGTTTATTCAAATCTATCCAACGAGGTCTTAGGTCATGTTGACTATAGCTAAGAGAGGTCGCATAATGTGTCTTAATATGTCTATCAGTGAAGGAACCTGTACCACTCTTTAGTAGCCCAGCAGGTGTTAGAAAGAGTAGTCTACGTCGAGGTGTCTCTAGTGGTGGTACATGCTTATATGCTTTAGCACCGATTCCTGTCTGAATGTTTGGTACTGGTGATGATGGGCCTTTGCACCGGTGGGGGGCCCTAATGCTGTCTGCTGAGTGATAGCATCCAGATGGTCTGGACTGATGCTGTAGATATCTCTCATGTTGTGGTGTTCTACTATAAATCGGCTGCTCCTGTGATCTCGATGAAATCTGCTGCCGATTGATCTCCACTTTTACCTGCAAATAGAATGCAGTATGTATTGGAAACGAATTACAGTTTCTAAGCTAAAGAATAGAGAAAAACCATATTTGCTGTGAACTAAAATTTTGCAACACTGCTAGCTTAGCCATCTAAAATGAAGAGTATATTTAAAGATGTGTGTGTCTGATGTCTGGCCAACAAACCAAACTGCCTGGTTGAAGCCGTAAGAAAGTTGGAACCTTTGGATAATGATCACTCGTTGTTAATGTTACATACAGTCATGCAGATCAGCCTGCTAACAATTCAAAAGAAAACAGACTGTAACTAGGAAGAGTTGTGGTGAAGAGTTTCTCAGATTTTGGGTCGTTACCCGGATTAAATTGCTTGAAAACTCAGATTTTCTTCAATCCTGTCATAATTTCTTTATTTTTATGAAAATCCCATTGTTACAGAAATAGTGATAATGCAGTATAAATAATTATATACAAGTTACAACACAATGTATAGTTGAATACTTTAGTGCTCTCTGCCATTGGCTCATGATAAAAGCCCAATTAGTTGACTATTTATTATTTAATAAAAAAATTTACCAAAAACACTCCGCGACAGTCTTCAGCACCACTTACATTGACGGTTTTTGGCCTTATACTCAAATGTTCAATCCCCCAAACCTTGAGAGCCCCATAGTCACAGTATATACGGGATAACTGTCAGGAAATAGACGCCATCTAATGCGATTGCTATATAAACATTTGCAGTTGGTGATGTTAAAATTTGTTAGTTGTCTCACAAGTGAAAAAGTATTGTGGCTGAATCCAAGGCTGCCATATTTATATGCCGCCCAATTTGCTCTCAGTTTAGGGCCGGAGTACACCCAGGCAAATGTCAGATTCAGAGCATTGCCCGAGGCGCAGCGCTTAGCATTGATAGCACGACGTGTACCCCAATCGATTGATTTTTATATCTCGGTGTCTTCCACGATCCAAGATATAATTTCTGGTATAGGACAACCAAAGCTATTAACATTTCAGTCAGAGTCCGAGTCATGTCAGGCTATAACTGTCTAACATGTCAGGCTATAACTGTCTAACATGTCAGGCTATAACTGTCTAACATGTCAGGCTATAACTGAAACTAGATTCAATGTAGATTGTACCGATCTTTAATCTACACTCATTCACAATAATTATAGAGTTTCGTGTCAATGCTTGAAATTTTTAATTATGAATGTGCGGTTGTGCCAGTATTTACCTGTTACCTGTTTTTGGCTAGCAGGTCTTGCAGAGATGTGTGATGGATTGTCATTTAGTGTGGTTACCGGGCTTTTTGGGCCTGGTGTTGTAGCTGTACTAAGAGATACAACATCAGTCACTCCAAGAGTGTTGTTTATGATGTCTACATGCTGCTGTCGCTCTTGGATGTCAAAGGCTTTGTTAGTGTGATATGTTGTCCTTTTCTTAGTGTCATAGGAGTCCCACACAAAAGGCGCTGTGTCCAAGTGATCCCTGCGTGTGCCTGGGCAGCAGCATTCCATTGTTCTCTGCAGAGTCGTCATTTTCTTATCTTTAGCAGACAATGCCAAAGAGGTCAATGATAGCAATAGACCTAGAGCAAAGCTGGCAAAGACGGCCACCAGCCACAGAGTGTGCTCTAGGTTATAACGATCTTCCAGAGAGCTGTACCAAATGACAATCATTGCCGTGTCCTCACTGAGTATTAGCGCGTAATATCCTACAAGCCAGTCAATGCCGATTTTATAATCAGATATCGTCATGTCAACGGTGTTTGCTGCAGACAATAACACAAGCCATATGCGGAAGCTAGAGCAACTTTTCTCATCTGTTTGTTCTCGAAGCTGATACCAAATCATTAGTATTACAAAGTGTATACCAAGAATTAACGCTGCCCACAGGCCATAGGGACTTCTCAATGCCCACATTACAGCAGAAAACCTGGAGAATAACATAAAAATCCTCCAACCCAATGAACATATCCAAGTTCCAAAATCTGATTTCTCTCGTTTCTGAAAGTCACTAAAGTGAGTGAATATTAGAAAGGTTGATATGAAGCAAACGACAGCGAGAACCAAGTAGACAGTTTGGTCAGCATCATCTAAATATAGCCCTGTGAGACACAGTATCATCGGTACGCTGAACATGCAGGTGTGCAGAAGTTTAATCTTTATCAGATCCTCGCAGTCAACTTTCTCATACAATGTAGTAAGTTTTAGATATCTCCACATTACTCCAAACTGTAGCAAATGCATAACACCGCATATAAATAATCCACATGGCTTGTGATAAAAATCCATAGTTTTACTAACTCGGATAAAAGAAGATACATTGCCAAAAATGCTACTTCCCACTAATAGCCCAAATACTAGTCGCCAGGTCGCACCATCCAGCAATGTCAATAAATAGATCGTCAAGCAGATCTCCGTGTAAGATAGCAATATGTGCAGAGCAGCAGCGAGCCGTCCCATTTTTTCAGCGAGAAGTTCAATGGTACTGCTTCAGTTCAATATAGCCAATCTCCAATTACCTAAAAAATACAAAGTAGGTTACAAATGACAATGTTAGCATGTTAATATTATAAGAACAATAATTTATGGCATTTACCTACACGTATAAAGTATAATTATAGTTTATATTTATTTACAATTACTGAATATGAAATTTCCAAATTACAAAAACAACGATTGTTGTGCGTATCAGTTATTGTGTGTCAGAAAGGCTTGTGGAAACAACCATCCAAGGAAAATATTCCAAACTAGCTCTTATGGAAACTGGCAATGTATGGTCGCAAAGGTATAGCAACTAAAAAGTGTGCAGAAACTTACCTTTCAACTCCAAGCTTTAGTAAATACTGCAGCGGCAGTTTCACAGGCAAAACAATGTCATCCCTGTATATTATTCATGTTGATTTAGCATGTGGCAGCATACAATAGCATGATTGTATCATATCACATAATATGGTAGTATGCTATACTCTGCATGAAATATTGTGGATGACTATATCACTAGTGTTTTTTGCAGAGCATGCATACAGGCTCTTTCATTCATTACCTACCTGGGAAGTGAAGTTGGTAGAGTACAATAGCCAAGGAGCAACAATGATAGCTTTATACATTCATTATGATGGCATGATATGCATTATGTGTTTATACCGAAACGTTGCATATAAACAAATGTCATATGTCATAATGTCACTTATATAAAAATATATAATATTACAGATATACAATAAATAATTATATACATTAAATATATGCAATATATAAAATGTATAATTAAAAATATGTACGACTAAAATAATATGTATAAATATCATTGATTTCTCTGGGATTTCTCTTTACAGTTTCTCAGCGCACAGCTTGAAGCACAGGCTGTAGCCTGTGCTTCAAGCAGTATTAAACGTTTCGAGCTGTGCTATTGCAAATCTACTCAGTACTTCCATTCGGCTTGATATTGTTTCCAAGTCTTATTTGGCCTAGCCAAATAGAGACCACCATTAAACAATATACTGCTGGTAAATGTCGCTGTAAAGTGATTATATCACAGTTTGTAACGCTAGTTTTGTATGGGGGAGTGCTTGGCAGCCCCTCCCCTAACTCAAACTCCTGCCACCCAGTCCCAAACAAGACCAATTCTCAGTCTCTACGCTGTATAGACTGACCCGGAATTCCTCTTGGGGAGGGGGCAGGCTATCAGGTGCAGAGATGGAATATTAATCTAGCACTAGACTCAAACACTTAATTTCCAACAATCCATACCCCAGTATACTAGTACAGCGCAATTCTAAATGAAGGTAGTGAATAAAAATATTTTTCAATCTACCTATTACCTCTCCCTACCTGGCTTCAGTTCTTGAATGACAATGTTAGCCGTTCTTTGATTGGACAATGTTAGCCGTTCTTTGATTGGACAATGTTAGCTGTTCTTTGATGGGATATCTACTTATAGCCCATTAATTAGTGTAAATACACAAAAACTTTAGTTTGAATAATAAAAGCAGTATTTAAATTGAGTGTTTACTTTTCTGTTGTCTTGTCATAAAACAACAACATAGTTGGGAGACGCTAACAGCAATGATTTATTTTAAAACAAATATATAATGCTTTAAACAGATTAACTGGAAGCGTACATAGTAGTACATACACATATTATTTGCAGATATACAGGACTTCAAGGCATACGAAATGTAATTGAACTGCTGCGAGAAAGGTTACGGAATGAAAAGGTGGAACAATTATTTTAAAAACCAAAGTGCTGACATACTATAACCATTAGAATTAGATAATGGAATAAGTTCTAATGATTAGTACATGCAGAATTCCAAAGATTTGCAAATTTCTACGGTGAAAAATATTCTTGTTAGTCAAGAAATACAAGACAAAGTTGTCTTGTTTTTTAATCAGTCGTTTCCACAAACTTTATATTGATATGTTAGGAGTTGTATTAGGCATTACTTTTCTACAAAAAAATGGTTAAAACTATTGGTTAAACTATTTATGAAACTGGCATATACATGCAGAACACGACTGTTAGAACAACAATCTGTGTTCGATACACCTCTTCACAATACGATATACAATCTCATTGTGTTACTACTACTATATCTGTTTCGTGGTATATTGGTACACCTCAAACTCACAAGCTTGACTGGTTACCATCTGGAAGACTCAGGATGGTTAAGACATGCAGTCAAAACTGTTTTCTTAGAAAGATGATGTTATGCATGTATATGATGTTGTGTTTTAGCTGATGTCTATTATCTTGATTTTTCGCTTCATAGTTATTTTTCACCAACATATTCTTAAGTAGCATCACCACATTTATCTCGGCGATTCTTTAACTAGTGATTAGTAATAAATCAATCACTCAATCGCGCTTATTTTAGATGGTATAAGACCCTGTTTGTCCTACAGTCCAGAGCTTGTAAGACCTTTTTGTCCTAGTGTTGCCATGATGGCTGGATGAAAAACAAATAACACTGATGTTGTATTGCATAGTAATTTATTGCACTTTAATGACACTGTATATTACATGTGTACACATATATAATATATACAAGGAGAAAGTAAAATTGTTATAAAATAAGAATAGAGTAATATAATTGAGTTATTATATTAGATCCTGTATTTACTATGCAAAAGCTACTACTTTGGTGGTTGTGTGAAACTTGCAATAGCACTTCAGCAAATCGTTACAAAACAGTTCCAGCCATACATCGGCACAAAGTGCATCTGCTAGTGCCCAGTCAAATATTGCTAGTGCCCAGTCAAACACTGCATACACACTATTATAGCACTTTCAGTGGAGAAAAGAATGATTAACCAAGGAGAGCGGCACATGACTGACATGCCTTGACACAACATGAGGCACATGACTGACATGCCTTGACACAACATGCGGCACATGACTGACACGCCTTGACACAACATGCGGCACATGACTGACACGCCTTGACACATATATATCGTTTTAACATGTTAAACACAATTAAACCGTACTTTATATTCAAGTAACTACCTATTCACTATTCATTAAATCTGTAACCGGACAGACAGTTTCTGTCTTTCCATAGTACTGACGATAGAACATTAGATCACAAATAGTTCTAAGATGCTGTCGACATCGACACTATACATATGCTGGTCTCAATACAAGACTTTGAATCAAATACCTCGTGTCGCTCACTTAATATATTATACCGTACAGCTAATCTATTATACAGCTAATCACATGATGCTGACAAGATACAACAGCCAATCATATACTTTTAATGATAAACACCAGCCAATCATAGGCTGTCCCACTATAAACCAGTAGTAGATTCTATCAAGCTCCGTACGTAATACATACAGTCATATACCCTACTGGAAGAAACTATTCGTTGGAATTAATTTTGGCGAACCCAACAAGTCGCCAAAAATAAAGTCCGTTAATGCAGACTGTTGTAGTAGTAGGTAGCCAAAAAAATCCGCTAAAAATTTGGATTCATCTTCTCTTTTTCTACTTTTATTTCCTACCCATTATGTTACAGCTGTACACCCCACACTATTGCCGCGTAGCACAGATCGAGCTGCATCGGCGTAAAACTTTATTGTAACAGTATCAAATACGCTTACAAGCTGTATTTAAGAGTGAAAATATGCATTTAATTTCTGATGAACAGGAGGTAAAATATTTATTATTTCCTTCCTGGTATACGATTCATTTTATACTATTTGACAATTCAAGATAACAATATCTGACTCAGACTGACAGTCTACTACTCTACTACTTTTTATTAGATTATATTAAAAGTAATAAAACTATTTGTAAAGTAACTAAGTAAGATTATGCATACCTTCAGTTTTTCATCCAGAACTTGCTCCTATTGTTTCTGATATATATAAAATCCTCTAGATGCAGAGTTGAATGTGATTGATTACTTTTTTTTTCTCCACAATCAGCTTAGAGCTATGGAAAACGAGGATGTCGCCAAATTTGGCGTTCAAGACCTGTCGCCAAAAATAAAGTCCGCCAACCCTCGGGCCCGGCGCTAGGTCGCTAAACTCAAGTCCGCGAATATTTTCTTCCAGTAGGGCAACACAAAAAGTGTACAAAAACTATCCATTCTGTTTAAATATCAGGTTGTATGCACTGAGTCACAGATTACAATTATGCTCTCCAGAAATTAGTCACAGATTATATGCTGCCTATTATATACATACGTAACCTGTGTGGGGTCTAACATCCACAGCCATGTACCCCAATGTAGAGAGTGAATTCATCAAAGAAGGTGAGACAGACACATTCCTGTATCATTTGTATTCTTAAAAACAATATTATTACAATGTCACAACTTCATTATGTTCGAATTTCAAGTTGCATTGATATTAGGACGTTTGCTGGGCGTCTGTAGAACGAAGGCTGGTGCACTGGAGATGAGGTTAGGAGTGGCTACACCTAAAATAGCAAAGGAGCAATAAGTGACTGAGACACTACCTGCATTGGATCACTTGATGGCTTGTTGCCCATGAGTGACTGCCGATACTACCTGCATTGGATCACTTGTTGGCTTGTTGCCAATGAGTGACTGCCGATACTACCTGCATTGTATCACTTGTTGGCTTGTTGCCCATGAGTGACTGCCGATACTACTAGCATTGTATCACTTGTTGCCAATGAGTGACTGCCGATACTACTAGCATTGTATCACTTGTTGGCTTGTTGCCCAGGAGTGACCGCCGATACTACTAGCATTGTATCAGTTGTTGCTAACCAGAGGATTTAGTTTACTTTTTCATGCCTACACAACTTCAGGAAATGTTTCAATCTTATAAAAAAATGTAATTGATTAGTAACAGTATTCCAAGTTTGTTTGACCCACTAGCTGTATTATAGTAATATTGTACTGTGAAATAGTCTATACTCTATAGAGATGCCACGATAGCAGGATAGTGAAAGTTTTGAATCTACATGTAGAATCCGGAAATCACTAGAATCTAGAAAACACTAGAATCTAGAAAACACTTAACACTGCAGCAATGAACCATGTGATAGGACAAGGCTGTATGCAAACAGTCCTGATAAACTTAATACATGTAAATATTGAAGAATGTTGTTATTATATTACAGGAAATGGTTTAAGGTAATAACAGATAGCTGGAATCTGAAGCCTTAAACCAAAGAACTAACCAGCACACAAATTTAGCTATACGGAACAAATATGAGTGTTTGTGGAAAGTAGAGTTATTTACTAACATTCATCAATTTTCAGCCATGATAATCATGGGTTAGATATGGACATATCGTATCACATCACATATGATGTCATATCATATCTAACAGTGTCTGGCAAGCAAGGGTTGGGTAATGGAAAAATGGTCAGACAGCTTTGCAATTAACCCAATTATGTGCACACATCCATATGATTTAGTTACATGTAGTTGGTTCTTAGATTCTAGTTCCTGGAGGTTACGATGATGTGAAGACAACCCCGCAGACTACAAGTTTCTGTTAGCACTCCGGTTACCTTTAAAATGTGCATTTTCGTGGTACCTAACTGTATTATGCCAATTCTCACAATAATGATTTATTAAACGTAAACTCATTTATACAAAATCAAAATGCACAACTGAAATCCACATCAATTACAACTACATCCAATAGTCTTGTCGCTTCAACTTCGCACATTTACTGAAATAGCAAGGTCAATCAGTTACCAGCTGAAGCTAAGCTATAGCAAGTTAGTAAGCTACACAGTAAGGTTACAGCAAAGAGTGAAAAGCTGGTGTGCAGTTTAAATATTGCTGTACATATTATCATCTACTTATTAATAGATCTGTTATGTGCAGCATTGACAATTTTCAGCTCAGCTTAGTGCTAAGATTGTGGGTGGGGGTGGAGATGCGAATACACGATTCATGGAGATGAGGATTTCTCCACCTACAATTTTCTTTCTGGCTATTTTGAAAGACTCCGTTACTGCACCTACCTCTCATAGATAGAGAGTTTAGAGACGGATTGTGTAGTCCATGTACTGGAACTGAGAAATATCCACCGAGCATTGATATTGATACCACAGGAATGGAACACCAATAAAAATACTTCCGAGGATAGCCAAGAATCTAAATTTACAACCGTTAAAACAAATACAACCACAAAACGACTGAAAACGCGATGAAAAGCATTTATTAACCTGTGTCCCCAAAACCACCATGTCTGTAGAAGGCTTGAGAACACGTGCTAATGGCCATTTATACTTGAGCACAAAACTTCTTATAGGTGATGTTTATTTCTTGACCAAAATATATTTACATCATCTTAACCAACTGCATTTTCACAAAGTTACAGGTCTGTTTCCAATGTACAGCAATGTTTAGCTTTGCTACTGAACTACTAAATGAAAAGTGTAGGTGATTAGAGTACGTACCACACAACCAACTAACCTAGAGGCCTCACAGCACCAGTCGACTGCGAGCCGAATAATGACGTGCCTGTTTGTGCAGGTGTACCAAACCCTGTGCTGCCAAATCCAAAACCTATCAACACAAGATTAATTAAACAAAAAAATATTGCGATAGTGATAAACCAGGTGCATCAGTGCATGTTGTGCTATGCTGAGTCTTACAAGCAAACTAAATAAGGGCCTTTGATATAAGCAAGGCGCATACCTTTTAGCTGCAGTCTTTTAGAAACTATACGCAAAATGTCAAAACAATGGTGTTACATTTCACAACAATCAAAGTGCAGAGATGCTGCTAGAGAGACACGCACCAAACTATCAGCTGTATTTGGCCATCAAAGCAGCGGTAAAAGACATACTCTTGCCTCTGGTGACAGTCAGTAGGCTGGAAACTCACGTCTAACACCATGTATTCTAAACACTCTCTGATGATAGACAGAAATACTGATTGCTGACAGTGAGCTAAACAGGATATTACATGCAATTATGAATAATGCTGTGTGAGAGTGTGAAGTGTATGAATAATATCGTGTGAAAGTGTGAAGTGATGATGTTTGGTGCTTTGATAACACAATTTAACTTGAACAGCCACTAGCATCCTTTTCAACAGCAGATGGAGGAGAGAAAGAAATAGATAGAGTAATGCAACATCAATTACTGTTACCTGTAGGTTTAGCTGCAGTTGCTGTAGATCCAAATCCAAAACTTGTTGACGCAGATGTAGTGGCCGTCGTTCCAAAACCACCAAACCCTACAATATTAATCATTTTATTACAGAAATGCAAAGTTGTGCTTGGGCGTGATTGATATTACTGTAGCAGCGGCTATTTAGATTAATTCACTGTCCTAGCATAGACTAGATTGCCGGAAGTAAGTGTTACAATGTGATGTAAACTTTAAATTACAGCTGTGCGATTAGTAAAATAATGCTGTAGTATTGTATAATATC
>JAOQGN010317256.1:0-14702 GCA_027564295.1 Himantozoum antarcticum
GAGTACATCCACTACACTAGCTTGGCAGCACCTAGCACAGTGGCACGTGAGTACATCCACTACACTAGCTTGGCAGCACCTAGCACAGTGGCACGTGAGTACATCCACTACACTAGCTTGGCAGCCCCTAGCACAGTGGCACGTGAGTACATCCACTACACTGGCTTGGCAGCACCTAGCACAGTTGCACGTGAGTACATCCACTACACTAGCTTGGCAGCACCTAGCACAGTGGCACGTGAGTACATCCACTATACTAGCTTGGCAGCACCTGGCACAGTGGCACGTGAGTACACCCACTACACTAGCTTGGCAGCACCTAGCACAGTGGCACGTGAGTACACCCACTACACTAGCTTGGCAGCCCTACAAGGCAAACTTCACCAGTGCATTTCAACACCCTACCGGTACATAAAGGAACCAGAATTTTGATTCTCAAACAGAGTTGCTCAAACTCTATCACTTGTAAATCATGCCTTTATGTAGCATACGAGTAGTAAATATTAAACGGAAAAAGTGAAAATTTACAATTTGCTACGGAAACTTTAATAGAAATTTGTGATCCATTTGTAACACTCATCAACCGGGATTACTATTTTCTATTAAAGCTACCTACTGTAGCCGTAGCAAATTGCAATTTCCTAATTATTTTGTCCTGCAGGGTAATATTATGATTTATGATGATGATGGTGATGATGTTAAACTGATTTATACAATCAAATCAAATTATTTGCCTCGAAAGAACTTTAACGCATATTTATCCTGTATCCATTTCACCAAATTTACATTACATCGTTTCTATTATTATCACTTTCGCTTTTAATCCGCCTTTAACCTTCTACATGAGCGAAAAAACTTCATTACTATCAGTGAAAATGTGGGGAAACAAAATAATAAAAATATAATTAATTATTTTTGAATGTGAACCCTGAAAATGATGCAATTTTACATCCCGATGATAGGTTGATAATGGGTTACTACGTACACAATTACACATACTGTGTCTGTGTTGATTCATATAGAAACTTAAGCTAAAGTGTTACATTGTAATAGTTATTAGGGCTACCTACATGGAATTGCTACCTAAATTGCTACCTAACGTGATTAGCAGCATTGAGTCTGGTGCTGTGATGATGAAATTTTCTGTACTAATTAGGAGATAAAAAACGAATTGTTGGCAATAAATTGCTGCCAAATAAATATTATGTAAATGGTATGGAAATGTACAATCAATCAAATACAGTAGTTTCCATTGGCAATACCTAAGCAGTGCTTTGGTACCTTGTTGTCATTCATTCATAACTAAAATGTTAAAAGCCACGAGTAGTCTCACAAATGAGAAAATATTGTGGTTGAAGCCAAGGCTGCCGTATACCGCGCCAGAAGCCAATGCTGCCGTATACCGCGCCAGAAGCCAAGGCTGCCGTATACCGCGCCAGATTTGCGCTCTGAAATATGGCTGGAGCTTGCCAAGTCACTGATAGATTTGACCATCTGATCCTTGCAAATAGCTTGAAAAATCAGTGCTGCAAGCCAAGTAGTTTCGAGCCTAGCCTGGGCAGGCTCCGAGGTGTAAAGGGGGAGAGAGTTGCATTGGTGCAGGAGATATCTCTCCCCTTGCTACACTGAGAGCCTGCCCAGATTATCTCGAGCCTATGTATTCATATTCGGGAACCAGGAATGAGTCCCATTGTCTAATATTTTGTGAACAATAGTTTCCTTTCACAGATTTCCTACATTATGCTGCAATCTGTTTTCTATTACTTCCAAGACTAATTTTTTATCCTGATTTCGAGTTTGGTTGCAAAGACACCATCTCTATTCTGAAACCTAACTACATGTTGAAACCATTAATCGATTTTGAACTTGTAAAATACTGACTTCACCAAATATAATATACTTTATCACAGTCAAAGTTATTGCAGTTATCAGATTACTGATGACTGGCTCAAACTCTCACCTCTCACCTTATTGCGTGTCAGGTGATACCACAAGCTCTAGAAATGGTATCTACTGATTGTTGCTTGGCAAGCTGGATGTAAATGGAAAGGGTGCTCTGTCTACTTGTTATAGTTTAGCGGTGGGTGGAGTTTCGCAGCAACTAGTTAGTAGCGGACTTCTCCAGAAGTTTACATGCTGATACATGCTTAAATCCTTTCCAATTGACAGTTGAATATAAACAGCGCCAACAAATGAAAGACTCAGATTCTAAATTGAGCACTTTCAAATTGTTCAATCTCACTACCATTTGCTATTAAAGTTTCTCTGATTTTATAGGGGTAAAGGATAGCAACCATGACTTTAACTAGTAAGGTAAACTCTATGCAGTAAATCATCATTATTGTTATGTCGATTCTGCCAGACTACACAAAAGAAAATAAGCTTTGGTTTTCAATATTATGAAATATCATAATTGGAATGATCAAACACATCATTTAAAAATCAATTCTTTAAAAGCACTAGTCAGCCTGGCCCAGGTCAGTAGTTCATTGCTTCCATTTTTTAATTTTGATTCAAACTATTTCTTAAATTAAATGATCTCGAGTCTGCAATATTTCTTATTCTGTCTTTATAGTTGTAGGCAGCCATTCTTTCGCAAAGTTTCTGCTTGAACTAAGCTACCATACAGAAATGGCTGAACATGCCGCTGTAGCTAGCACTATCAGTGCTATTGGGAAAAACAAAGTTGGGATACAACATGAAATAATGAGCTTTCGACAAACTGAGGAGGTGACTGGCCCTTCTCTCAAGCTCGTCCATTTCAATATATCTGGTCAAAAGTTTGTCGTTTCCAGTCAATTGATTAAAAAGTTTCCTGCGTGTAAGCTTGCCGCTCCAGATCTACTAGCCGATCATTGGATTGAAGACTTGGCAATGTTCTACTTTGATCGAGATCCGGCACTATTTAACACGGTGCTAAATATTTTTCGGTACAATGTTCTGTATGTTCCTACCGGCTATGATAGAAACTTGGTGATGGAGGAAGTCAATTACTGGAATGTTCCAATTGATCATCTACATCTAGATAGGATTAATGATGATGAGGAATCTCGACTAGATGCAGAATTTGAATGGTTAGAAAACCGCATGCCTCCTCCTCGACCAGATTCCAGCGCTTGGATGAAGAAGAGGTATAAATGGTGGTGCTTTATATCTGATCCTCTTGGCCCACATACAGAATATCGCAAGATGTCAATCGTCTATGCCATGATAACCATTGCACTTTCTGTATTATTTCTTATCATTTATGGATTGAGCACTAGTGTGTATTATCGCAAACCAATTGATGATATCCATTCATCAACAGGTAATATTACTATGGATCTAGATGCAGCTACTGATGCTATTGGTTGCTCTGGACTGTCAAAAATTGATTGCTACATTCGAAGCCGGCCTATGCCATGGCTTGAAGATTTCCAGCAGATATTGATGTGTATCTTCGTAGGACAGACAATTCTTCGTTTGGCTCTATGCCCAGGTCTGGCATATTTTAAATCTGTAATCAATTGGCTAGACATACTAGCTGGAAAATGCGCCATTATTGTGTTTGTACTTATAACTGTCCTAGATTATATATCGATGGATGAGAGCCAAGAAAGACACCTTCAATATGTCATGGTCTTTATGCAGTCTGCACAAGTGTTACGAGTTTTCAAAATCTTCCAGGTATGTGTTATGGATTTCATACTTAATGCGTGTACAGAAATTACTAAATTGAAGTGTTTATGCATGTGATTGTATTCCCTTTTGTAGTAAATTTAGAGTTGGCATATCCGTCAATGGATGTCAAATTTCTATCTCATTTAATCCAAATGGCAAAGGGATCATTGCCTCTCTGGTTTTGTAACATTGATGCAAGTTATCTGTGGAGATGTGGATTTGAGACTAACTTACAACCTGGAGGTTGTTGCCATCCTCAATAATAGCTTTCCTCAATTGTTGCCATGGATGGCAACTTGGGGCTACATCCCAAGTTGTTGTCTAAAACTTGGGACTACAAAATAATAGTATCACATAATGTGCAGTAGGAAAGTAAAATAGGCAAAGGTAGGCCAGTAGGCTTAAGCTTAAAATGGAGTAAAATAGGCTTTGACACGTTAAAGCTGAAAATTGCCCTGCCATCATAAATTCTTTTACATGTAATTACATCAAGGAGAGTTTAGGGTGGTGCAAGCTTTAGTAAATCTTTGCTAAATATTTAATAGCGATTTGCATTGATTTATAAAGGTTCAGATTTAAGCCAATATAAATATTTCTATATTTCAATTTTCAATGTAAAGACTATTTCTATATTTCAGCCCATTTCTAGAGTTATACAGACGCATCATACCTGTTAACGGGCATATACAACATTGTGGTAGCCGGTGTCAGGCTCTTTAGGCATGGCAAAAGCTGACAGGGGATTCTTCTCTCCTGCCAACCCCTCCCATATCTAAAGAGCTTGACACAGGCTAACATTATCCTCGTAGGTGCTTGTTACTGGCACCTACACAGCGTTTGGACTTAATATTCATTCATACTTTATGTGATTAGATGGCCGAGTTAACTAGCGAGGCGGATTTGCAGTCAGACAGCTGTGGGTTCCAATCCCTTAGTTGTCCACTCATTTATTTAAGTAGCCAAGTATGGCATGGTATTTATGAAAAACATCCGGTGCTTTATGCAATGTCGAGTTCAATTCACCGATTTGAGGTTGTAAGGCCGAGGATCACCAAGGTGTGCTTGTACCTAGTAAACAGGCAGTAAATAAGTTATTTCCACAGCTTAGAAGTTACTGTTCAACAGTTTTATGAAACGCTAAATAAGCAAACTAATTATTATTATTTTTTATTATTTATGCAACAGGTAATGCATGTTCTTTGGTGGATTTCTAAGCAATAAAAATATATAGACTTGCAGTCACAACATCCGACATAATCATTAATAATGCATAATATATAGCACAGGATAATGTTTGATCCTGTGGATAATGTTTGGATAATGTTTAATAATAATCACCAAACATCATAGGGAGGTGTAGGGATAGCTCTATGGGATGAAAACATGGTCATAACGCAAGTGACCCTATTTGATTCCCATGTGTACCAATTCACTTTGATTTGTAACAAATTCAGTCAATTGGGGTACACGTTGTATTATCAATGCTAAGGGCCTCTGGGTAAGGCTCTAAACCCGTAGTTTGCCTTGGTGTGCTTCAGCCCTAAACTAAGATCAAATCGGGTACCTTAAATGGAGGCTCTGGCTTTGGTCACAATATGTCTCGCTTGTGAGTCAGTTGACGGATTTTAACCTAACGTTTAGCCTAGCCCATACTATCACTTCTGTTTTATTTTAGTATGCCACCCTGATCGATGGCCTAATGATTATGATGCTCACCATCAAGGCATGCTTTAAAGAGTTACTTCTCTTAGTGGTGTATTTGATGATTGCAATGTTTCTGTTTGCAACTGTGGTCTCTTTCGTTGAGTTGACAGCAGAAACGGGTAAAGGAATTCCCGACTGTATTTATGGTGAGTTTGTTTGCTTTGTAAGTTTGCAAACAGTACATAATTATGCAATTTGTGAATGACAGGAACCTGTAGTGAAATTCTCAAACTGCCAACATTATAAAATTGAGTAGGTTAATGATAATCACCATTCAAAAAAATTATTGAATGGTGAATAAAATTCCTCATTCGATATGATTCAGCTCTCTGAGCCTGTTGTAGAGCTGAGTTGGTGTCGCTTACGAATAAGGTGAGAACGAGGCTGCGATCCCCAGTGAACAGGAAAATGAAATGAATTGATATTACCACTGGGTGTGTAACATGTCCTAACATTGTATGAAATATTTAGATATTTATGATTTAGTACTTATTTGTGTTTTTGCAGGCTACTGGTGGGCAATAATCACGATGACTACTGTTGGATATGGAGACTATTACCCTACCACTGTGCTTGGCTACATTATTGGAGTAATGTGTGCTATAACTGGTATAATTCTAACTGCCTTACCTGTGGCTGTTATTGGCAGCAACTTTAATGTTTATTGGGAACACAACAAAAAGAGAAGATCACGCTTAATGGCTGAACTGAAAGCGCAGAGAAAAAAAGTTGACAAATCAGAGAAATTGAATGTAAATGGAACTGATGATTATTGCAAACTTGAAAGTGCAAGTTTGAATTGAAGACATAAGGCGCAAGGCCTACAGGAAGCAATGCCGGTGATCTTTCATTTATTTCTAATTCTGGAGCAGGTTTATATTCCAAAGGACGGACATTGAATTGTGTCAGTCATTGCACCATGTCGGCTCCTAGTTGGATAATGCTACCAGAACTTTTTAGCAGCTGCTTATGTGCTTGACACATAAGTCTTCGAACAATGGTGTCTGAAACTTGAGGATGCAGCTGTTTTGCTCATAATTATTATGCAAGTGAATTGCTGTTCCATAAGTTCACAATGCTGAATCATCAAATAGAGGAGACAACCATTGAATTCATGGACCAGTGTTCTCAAGTACTTTTTAACGTGTTTTATAAACTTTGGTATTTTTTTCTATAGGCTACCATTCATTTTGTTTGTCATAATTACTTATCATTATTATTATCCATTTTCCCGGTCACTAACACGATATAATATTTTGTCATACATAAAATATATTTTCTTTCCTTTACACTATAATATTTATAGTGAATTCTATTGATCTGACTTCCTCTCAAGGTCAAAGGTTAAAACGCCATAAGATGGCAAGTGGTGCATATGAAGTTATCAACAAAATCGCTTTCAAATAAACAGCTCAAACGTTGTATGCATTAGATAAATATAATTATTATAGTCATTTTAATTTAATAGATGTTCTACTGGCACCAAATAATCTCTTTGATTATACGTGGGACTTTGATTTGGATTATATAGCTAAATCTAAGCCATCTAAACAATTGCAAACTGTGCATGCTGTTCAACAACAGTCCATGTGCATCAGTATGAGATCATGTGCAACTAGAGAAGATCAATATTATTTTTCTACATACTCTAACATGCTTCAATCAGCTTTTCCAGGGAAGTGTTAATATTTCAACAGTTGTATTATAGCCATCACTGAATAGGGTTTCAGGGACGCAGCGGCAAGTGATAGCTGTTAATCGTATTGAAATTCTTAGAATAAATATCCACTGTGTATGTCAGCCAACACAAATTGTGTATTAAAGAGTTCACTCTGCGAATAAATCTGTCAAAACCCAGCCGTTGCTTAGCATGAATATGGGGTTGTTTTCACAACACTGCAATTCGCCAGATAGACAACAACCCTAGCCCTATAAATGAAATAAGACCATGATTTGCTGAAATATGGACAGCTTACATAATATAACGGAACTGTCATTAGAGATCTTTGTTCAGTGCAGCAGGACATAATGGCTAGTTAGCTCAATGAAAACCCGGACTCGAGTGTCTGCTTTTCCTATTATTTTAATTAAAAAATGACAACACAAACACAACACAAATGAAAAATATACACACAAGCAGATTTTGAATTCACATTTTCAGATAGGATCACTTTACTGATGATACCTCAGGCGGGCAGACAAAATCTATTATATTTTGAGCATTCCAAATTATTATACTTGCATATAATGGTGTTGATTTAGTACGTGTATTTTGAATTTATATTGTGAAATTTTAGTAGTATTCATGCTTTGATGATACATTTTTTAATGAATATTCAACAATTATTACCTTTCAGGTATACACCATTCTTTGTCTCATAATAAAGCATATTATAATTTATATTACAGTATTATGCTAAAATATATTGCGTCAAAGGTGATATAAATAATGTTAATTTACTTAAAAGTCTGGGAGTGCGCTGCAGCCAGACATTGATGGCATATGATTTATATACAGAATAATCAGAATCGATAGTGATTATAAGGCAAAAATATAATTCTCATTATAATTAAGTACAATAGGAAGGAAGTACATGTACATAATTATTATGAAAGTATTAACATTTGAAGACTATAATTTCTACATTAAAAATAACAAAAACACTCTACTGTGGACAATAGTTATAGCAATTGATATATCGCAAACTAATTTAGCGTATAAAAATACAAAGATTGCTGAACGAAAATAATGATAGGTTGTTCGGATATACTTTTGACAAAGTCAAAGTTTTATATATTACTATATAGGAATGAATTTGTCTGCAAAAATATGCTTTGAAATCACAGCATAGCGAGCCTGTTGAAAATTCCATCTTAGATGCGTATGAACATATAACATAACTATGGATGGATTAAAACGTGCAGCTGCAGTATACAACGACGATTTATAGGTCCGCTGCATTGTCACAAAATATAATTCAATTTATATATTACTTTCCATATAAATATAATCCTTAAAAATTATATTAGTATTCTTTAAAAAATAACTAGACAACACGCTTATATTCTCTAAATGGATAGAACAAGATTAGCACAGACAATGGTTTGTACATTATACACATAATATGTTGGTAATTGTAGACTAATTTAGTAGATTACATTCCTACGAGGATGCATGCTGGTAAGCAAAGACGTGAGGTAGTGTAGTGATAGTATCATGGTAGTATATGATCAATAGTACACATTACATTATAGCTCTACAAATCTAGCAGACTGACCACTTAGTCTCTACCAGCAGCAGTGAGCAATATATCCTAAAGTTATGAGACTGAGCAGCCAGTCTGTCGCAATATAACTTTGTTCCTCCTTCACCAACAACTGGTGATAAATATGATTGTAAATAACCAATAAATTCCAACAGAGCACCATAACTCTATAACAAATATAACATAATATAGAACAAGTGGAGCAAGTAATAATAATAATAATAATACTAATAATAAATCATAGCAGAGGTGAGCGAGGGAGAGGAGGCCACATCATTACTAAACTTATACAGAAACCTTCACTTCATAACACTTATAGAAATAATGTCACTTTGTGAATCATTGAGTGACCTTGCTAGAGTATTTCAAAGGTCATAAGACGGTGTGTACAAGTTGAGTTCAACCAGATTGCCGTCCTATTTTACTGTCATCCTATATTACTGTCATCCTATTGAACCGACATCATGTACAACTGTGGTCATGTATAACCCTCGTCATGTACAACAGTTACTGTTGTCACGCATGACAGCTGCCATTAATGACTGTCATCTCCAGCTGTTGTCGTCCTGTACACTGCTTTCCTGTACCCAGGTTATCCTGTATCACAGTCATCCAGTATGACTGTCGTCTTTTACAACTAGCAGACTGCATTCATATGACAGTCTCCTCAGTGGCCTGTACAAGTGGTGTACGAGAATGGTTAGATTTGTCATCTATCTCTGAGCAGCTTTTAGTGGTGAGCAGGTAATCATTTTCAGTTACCATTCGCTGCTGCTCGGCTGAAGTCTGCCCTGAGTAATGTTCCATTCTACATTCCACATTACCGAACAAATTTTCATCACACATAGGTTGTCTAAAACAGCAAATAATCATCATACCATGTAACATTTTCATAGCAACAACAGCATTATGACGTGTGCATGAACTGAGTCTACCTAATAGGAAACCATAAACCGGCTACAATTCATAAGACTATCAGAACAATGTGCATTCAAAGTCATGCAAGTCTAGGGGCCAGCAACTCCATTTGTAATATGTTGGTTTCGACCAAGCAAACCTGTATTAACTATCATTTAGTAATGTGTTCACTTTATTACTATGCCATTGCAATGATTGATACAAATACAGTCTATGGGTGCAAGTGTAGCGATATTAGAACTTTGAATAAAGAATTTTGTCCAACCCTCCGAATAAGATGGGAATTGCTTTCCCTGGTTGCTTTTCACAGGATTAAAGGATTTTTTATGGATTTAAAGTTGATCAAAATTTGCAGTACTGTTTGTTTTTGCACTTTGTAACATGGTATTCGAACGCATATGACGAAATCGGGAACTCAGTTTAGTAGGTTGTTCTCTGTCACTCTACACATGTACTAGTGATGCACCGGAATACTTTTTTACGGGTCGGAATGGGTCACGTCTTTCGGAACAAGTCGGGTCGAACCGGGTTAGATGCGCACTATTAGAAATAAGAATGCTGTATTTATGAGATGCTTAGTAGGTATAAAAAGACTAACAAACACTATGCATCTGCATGTTAGTAGCAATAAATATATATTATCTATACTAACACAAAATTGGTCTGCTGTATTATGCATTTTGCATTACTATGCATTTTTATATATTATGCATTATGTATGTATTATGCATTTCTGAAATGTAAAGAAGTTGTCTACTTGCAGCAAGGCAAGAGACCGTATAAGACGACCTTAAATAAATGGGAGTTGTTTTTTTGTTTTAAACAAGAATCCGTTTCCTGTTATAAGCTTTTTGTATATCACTATAATATTGAACAAAGTGAGACATCATGGAATCTAGTCATTTGCAATCTAATTGGTTGATTTCCCATTTCAAAAGATTTGATTGGATAAAATCACAGGATGAAACTTGCACATACAGTTCTAGCGTTGGGGGAAATGAAATTATTTATTGTACGTAAACAAAACAAAGGTAAAGGTTTTTATTGTTATAAATGAACACAATGTCAATATTAACAATATTTATTATTGAATTTTATTGGTATTAAATAATTACTAATTGAGTTCTATAATTTGTTGGTATAATATAAATTATACTAATTTAATATCAATTGTTTATTAACAAAATCATACATAATTTTCTTTTCTTTTCTGCTTTTGAATCAATACCATGTTTTTGCAACACATATTTGCTTATGCTAGATCTGTTTCCAACTTCTTTTGAAGAGAATGGTCACAGATGTTACATTTCTGAGTGCTTTTGTTGGTTATTGTGTCTGTTTTTGAGTAAGCATCTTAAAATGTTGATGTTCCGAAACCCGGTGACTATGGACCCGAGTTGTTCCGTGAGGCATGTTCGGATGGGGCAACGGCCCAGGCCCCGTTCCGGTGTATCACTACTATGTACATGCTGGTGATTGTGATTGTGCTCTTTGGTTGTAGTCTGTGGAATGTGCCCTAGTTCTGCTGAAGAACTCTCAGACCGACATCTTCTACCGTAAACATTCCTGGAATCTCATCAAATGTTTCCTCGTATCTGCTGTCAATCTAGATGATGACAAAGTGACCTTGACCCATCTCCTGCTACATCATAACTTTCAAGACGGTGCAATACAGAGCCTCAACACTCACAACTTATATGAATGTTCTGATCCTCATATTAGATGTGTGATGCAGAAAGCTCTCAGTGCTATGTTTGGTATGTACACTCATTTGTACTTGTTGTCTGGGTGCTCTCTATGGTACTCTTGTCAATTCTTGTATTGTTTGGGTAGTAATTGGTGGAGCTAATCTAGGGAAGCCCACCTCGTCTAGGGAAGCCCACCTCGTCTAGGGAAGCCCACCTCGTCTACGGAAGCCCACCTCGTCTAGGGAAGCCCACCTAGTTTAGGGAAGCCCACCTCGTCTAGGGAAGCCCACCTCGTCTAGGGAAGCCCACCTAGTTGAGGGAAGCCCACCTAGTTGAGGGAAGCCCACCTAGTTGAGGGAAGCCCACCTAGTTGAGGGAAGCCCACCTCGTCTAGGGAAGCCCACCTAATTGAGGGAAGCCCACCTAGGTGAGGGAAGCCCACCTAGTTGAGGGAAGCCCACCTAGTTGAAGGAAGCCCACCTAGTTGAGGGAAGCCCACCTCGTCACCGATATTCTACCTCCTGATCAGAACACAGGGAGAAACTTTAGGGTTAAAATGTTTATCCGAGAAATTTTGACCAAAGCAGTCAAAGCCGTTGTACTGTACACTATTATAAACCTGCTATACATCAAACATTTATATACTTGATAGCAATGTAGCCCATCACTTTTAGCTAATTTCTGTCGACTTTTGATATGTGTATTGACTGCAGATGTTTCACTTAGTTTGCAATTATATATAATGTTCTGTTTTACCGTGATATTCACCACTATCTTGGTTTGAATGTGGATGGACTGTGGTTGCAGTTAATTGTAGTTTTCCGTCCTGACACACCGAAGAGTACATGATTCATCAACAAGACATTGCTGTCTTGTTGATGAATTATTCCCAAATTATACATAATTATGATTTTGTAGACTGTAGAGGATGGAATTATTTGCAATAGTTTTGTATATTTACACGTAGTTATCCTCATTGTTTTGTAGTGGCTGCGGGGATCAAGGAGATCCAGAGTGGAGTGCTTCACTTCATGGCATCTCTTGTAAGACACTTCACTATGGCACTGGTGGCCCAGCAAGCCGGCCCTTTTATGTTGAAGGATAAATGCTCCAAGCTACAGGGCACAGATGCCTATGTGCTGATTGGTAGGATTGGCATCCACTGTTGTAACATTATGAACCTATGAACCAGCATTCACATTTCTATTAGATATTCCGATGTTTGAGATCTTTTTGAGACAAACGATTGTAGGTTGTTGAAATTGTAGAATATTGTATGTGATGTAAAAGCATCTGCATACCTGTTTTCTGTAACCATTTGATGTTGCAACCGAGCACTAGAACACAAATAATTGTTTGTTAGTTGCTCCATTGGTTGCAGTCTTACTGGGCTGGAATTGGCTTTCATTTTTCTGGAATATGTAAAGTAGGTATACGAACTTTCATTGGTCCGTAGTTGATCTGTCTAGCTACTGCATTTGTACTCCACTGCTATTGTGTCTGTAGATGCCTTGACCACTGTGATGGGTGATGAGGAGAAGGAGTTATGTAAGCCTGCCCACATCGCTCTAGTTCTGATCTTGGACACTGCTACTGCTATTATGGGTACTAGAGAGAGAGCCTGTCAGCTACCGCTATTTGTGTACATGGCAGAAAAAATGTGTGCCTTGTGCTACGAGAGAGCCTGGTATTCTAAATTAGGAGGGTATGTATAATATAGAAAGCCTTGTATTCATTCTTAGCCTTACTATTCATTCGTTTGAGGATAAATCTGAACTTGCCACTGCCATAAATTCCAAAACATAAAAAAATTATAACATTGCAATAATTATATGGCAATATTATTTTCCAGATGTACAGCTATCAAGTTCATGTTTGAGAGAATGAGCAAGAAATGGATATTACAGCATCAGTTTATGTTCCTCAAAGCTCTTGTCTTCATCATGATGGATTTGACCTCTGAGGTAAACTAACTGGTCAAATAATCTACTCACTAGGATTCTTTTTAAAAGGTTTAATTATAATGCAAACCCCTTAAAAATATATTTTGTATATTGCTACAATTTATTATTATTTGAGTTTCAACAGATATTTAAATAGCAAATTACTGTGGTCTTTGTATGTAAACACCTGCAAGTGTAAATTATGAAGACGATTGGGCTCCTGGATTACAAATAGTGCTAAATGTAATTTTTAGAGGAGTTGTCCCCTCTGTATCAAATGGCACTGTAAAGAAAGCAACTCCAAATAACAGCAAACAAATTTTCAGGCCCGAGTAACCGATTTCCAACTATGCAGTTTTTAAGGCAATTCTTTGCAATTTTGATATAAAAAGACTTCTTTTTAGTAGTGTTTTCACTGCTAGTATTGGAAATAGGAACATTTCTGAACCGTATCGAAGTAGGGATCAAATATTGAAATTCTGATAATATTGTTATATTGCACAAAATATTGTATCAATTTCTAAATATGTTTACCAATTTGATTAGAAAGCTGGAGAAAGTTTGTGTTAGCCAGATAAGGGCGCCCAATCTCTTTGCAGTGTTAATTTTGAATTTGTTGTAGTAACAACCGAATTGTACACATAGATTGTTTGTCCATTGTGAAGGTATCAAGTGGTGCCCTGGATATGGCCAAGTGTAACTTTGAGCAGATGTTAAGAGTATGTGCTGCAGAGGTGGACAGAACTGATACAGATCTAGTGGATGTACAGAATAAGTCCTTCCACGATGTAGCACATGAGCTTGTCAGGCAAGTCACCTCGCCAAACACTCTGGTCAGAGAACAGGTAAGTCAGGAATACCCTAGCGAACCAATGTCCATAATGTAAGATGTTTTCTATTTTCTAACATTATAAATTATTATATTATTGCATGCAGTGTACTTTGGATATTTCGACTTTGGATTGTTCGAATAATCGGATAGCTCAAACTTATGAGTTAGGTCCCAGCTGAGCTCATTGTAATTTACTCTGTTAATTTGAACTTTTTTCAAATTTCAAAAACGTTATTTACTATAATTTAAAAAAATTTCAAAAATTTCAAAAGCGTCATTTGACACATTTAAGACCTATTTGCTCCAAAACTAAGGAAAATTCTTACCAGGTAAATTTGGGTTATTTCCACTCAATCACTCACATGAGCGTCGAGCGATCAGCTAATTCTAAGCAGCCAACTTTGGCTCACATTCCTTAAAATCGCTGTAGCTGTTACATTCCATTACAATTACATTTACACATGCGAGGCATTGCATTCACCATGCTTGTTAGGTCAGACAGTAAAAACACAGGCTCTTTCGTAACTTTCTGTTTAAAGGGATAGTTCACATTGGAGACTATATGTGGTGCATTATTGCCATTACTGTGTTCTTCGTAGAATAAATTTGCCACAATATAATGGTCAATAAATGTTTCAGCTGTCGTTTGATACCTAATTTGTTAGGATTGGACCACAGGTAAGCTCACAGT
>JAOQGN010317367.1:0-14701 GCA_027564295.1 Himantozoum antarcticum
TGTTGTCTTGCATGGCTGGTGTAAACTCAACTTTATGATTTCGGGCCTATTTGACATAGACTTTTGTCATTGACTTCCGATAATAGTAGTCCCCCTATAGAACTATATTATCTCTAGGGATAATAAACCAAAACTAGTTGTAGATTGTATTTATTGTATTAATGCTAGCAAGCATTGTTTTATGGTATAAGCTATTGCTGCCACCATTACTTGCTGCCTGTGATTATAGGAATTAGGAAATCTCTTGGGCTATATACACTCAATAAAATGTAGTATAGTATGTAATTGGCTAATGAACAGCTAAATGATTAGGCATGCTTTGCTATTTGCCAATGATAGAGATAATACAGTGCATCATGCTGTTGACCTTTCAACTCTGTATACATCATTACATGGAGCTGTGCAATGTACAGTACACAGTACACCATTTACAGTACACTGTACACTGTACAGTACAAATGTGATGCCGAAGCAGCATTGCTCATTGTTTCCGGTGAGTGTATCTGTATGTAGACTGTCCAGCAGGGTGTAGACTGTATTGTGTTCTCAGGATGTAACAGATGCTTACACTGTGGTAATAGGAATCCTAGGATAATACAGAAGACAGTAAGTGACCAGTGATACTTCATCTATTGATATACTACAAGCCGGATATTATTATACAAAGCAGGAAAACTCCGCTGAATAACGGTAAAAGCAGTAAGTGTCCCTCGGTTCTGGTTGATTCTGATGAGAGAGTTTTATACTTGGAAGTACAGTTCTGGAAAGACTCCATTTTTTCACTCTGAATCTTGAGCGTTACTTCCTACCTGAGACATGGCGACAAAATATTATTACTATGTTAAGTTTAATCCAGACGTTCAGATAAAACCGCCGATATGTTCCGAATGTTCCAATCCTTCTCAAACAGGAGCCTGGATTGGGATCGTCACCAAGCGTATCATCCACACGTTACGGTTCAATCATGAAATTAGCAAAGTTCAGAAAGCATATACCGGTAGTGAGAAAAATTGCAAAAGTGGAATCGCCGTGTAAATCAAGTAGCCAATGGAAGGAAGCTGAAATGTTGTATACTGATGGTGCGAATCTGGGTAATAACTATGTGTGTTGCAAAAATATTCTGATCAATCAGAGCTTCGATATTGTGACCTTTTCATTCGATCTCGTGAATAAAGGCAAACCGTTCCGAACAGATCTGTCCGATCGGATCAGATCAGATGTCCCCTCGGAGCCGGTTAGCCCATCATCGGAATCAAGCTCGCAACTGAGAATCAGAACATTTATCTAAACATGTGGATTAACCTTTAGACTTTAGAGTGATAATAAGTTGACAAGACCCACTGTACAGTAGCAAAATGTGTAATAGTGGTCAAGTGGTAAATGTGGTAAATGTGGTAAAAGTTGTAAACGCGGTCCAAGTGGTAATAGGTGGTAATAGGTGGTAAATGTGGTCCATTTACCAATGGGTGGGCAAAGTGGTCTAAGTGGTCAAACTGGTAATAGGTGGTAATAGGTGGTAAATAGAATCAGAATATTGTAGTTGGAATATTCTATTTGTGGCATGACTGTACTTCAAAATCATAGCGTAAACGGCGACTCTTTCGCCTACAATTTTGGTTTGGAGTTCATATAATCTCAAAAGAAGAGCCAATCAGCGTCTGCCTCAACCAATCCGCTATGTTCTCTAGAGTCTAGATTAGATACCTATAGTGTGAAATAGTGATAATCAGAAATAATCAGTGAAAAACCAGTCATTTGAGTCTTCGGATTTCCGTAAAATTGTGCTTACCGAAAGTCAGCAGTTTTGATAACTGGTTGCGATTACAACTGTTGTGTTAGGTGCAGTAATGGCGTTTTTCAGCTTAGCGTTGTTCTAAGTTTGCGATTTGGGGTTTGAAACGTGAATGCGCTCTTTATGGAGAAGACAACATCTCTGACTATGTTTTTATTCTGGATCTCTGGTTATTTCAAAGAGTGCCAGTCCCGCACTGCACCTAACTTATGCAGTGACGCTCATTTCATCACGCTCAATTCTAAACGTTTAATTTAAAATAAGCATCATGCATGCTTGTTATCACGAATGGACTTGACCCCTGTGGTGCCTTCGTTATGTCAAACGGGCGCATTATCACATTCACCTCGCGTTATCACATTCACTTCGCTATTAAATTGGTACATGACTGTCTTAGCATGTACATACATCTCTGCGACTGCCTTTTGGGATATACATCACAATTCACCATGCAAACTTGAGAACCGCATTCTAATGACTGGTATTATATACTGTGGTACAAAAGCACAATGACTTCTTACTCTGTAGTCACCTGCAACTACAACTACACCCAGCCAATCAGAAGCAAAGACAGCAATACTATTAAAGCAAAGACCGTGGGAGATCTAACGATGGTGGAATGGCAGGCTGTTCAATGTTCAGATCAGTTAGTTGTCTCACAAGTGGGAACTCACTGTAATGGATGGCCATTGGCACTATATACTGCGTCTTCTGGGCCCTTGAGAAGGAGAGCGGAGAACCCTGTTAATTGTACCTCTTTGTGCCAAAAGCTAAGAAAGGGTGCAGTAGACGATATTTGTGAAGTTTTCGTATGACCAAACCAAGGGTTAAACCAAAGTCTCACTCATCAGAGATGAGTGTTCTACCATATCATCATATGTCCCCCCTCCCTATCCACTCCTCTGTTTCATTTACACCTTTTGGAATGTCTACCGCTTCCAGAAGTATCTAGTATTGATATTTACAGTAGGCCTATAATTGTGCCAGCAGTGCCAAGACACACAATCTCCTGTTATAGATTAGTTTGGAACTCTCAAACTGAACTGTGAATAGGCATATAAATGAAACAAGAGTCTATCTACGCTCACTAGGCTTCCATGCATGGGCACTGAGCAGTTGTCCCTTCGCACCCCTTTCACTATTCTCATATTCTTTATCATTATTTATCCGGAGAAAGGAAGATAAAGCAAACAAAGATCGAGAAAGGGGAGCGAAGGGACAATTCTTCTGTGCTCATGCTTCCATGGTGCGATCTCCGGGTGTGTGATGCATGGAAATAGGACAAACCGTCCTGAGGTCAACTTTGTCACTGCACACAGACCAGTGCTAAGTCAGTGCCATGATGTCCTATGGACTGCACACAGACCAGTGCTAAGCAATGGCAGTACCAAAGACTATGGAAATGACCAGACGAACTGTTCATCAGAGTTTTTGATTCACAAGGAGCGGCACTGCTCAAATCGCTACAATATATATTTTTCCAGCATATTTGTACAGCCAGTAGCCACTATATTTCCCCTGGATAATACAATTTCTAATAATTATTTCACTTCTCTTCCAGACTCCGGAATTTGGAGCCCTCGCCACGTTTGGTAATGACGCTCTACCATATACATTCATGGATTACACTGATAGCTGGTTATAATGGTCAACAAGCTTTCTAACACTCCTTCCAGTGGGGCGTCTTCTGGAGCTAATACTGCCCCATCAAGCAATGGCTCTTCCAAAACTAAGGCTAAAGGAAATACCAAAGTTAAGGTACGTTAGGAGAAAGAAACAATAACAATAAAGGAAATGGTTGAGACTTGAGTAACAAGTGGGTTGAGTTGGTGTGATTGACTTTGTCAAGTCGAACATAATTGTACCCATTTATATAACTCTACGTCTACACTCATAATTATACCCACGTATAGCCACATATACACACATATACCCACATACATGTATACACAAATATACCCACACATATACACATATAC
The DNA here is from genome assembly GCA_027564295.1 of Himantozoum antarcticum. Taxonomy (NCBI): domain Eukaryota; kingdom Metazoa; phylum Bryozoa; class Gymnolaemata; order Cheilostomatida; family Bugulidae; genus Himantozoum; species Himantozoum antarcticum. The sequence goes on from JAOQGN010317367.1 coordinate 3,772, forward strand.
ACACATAATTCCAACTGTTAATCTATAAAGCAAGTATTTTTGTAATAGTTATTTAAATTTAGTTAATTTAGTAACCCGCTGTACTCCGAAACTGAGAGGTTTGATGAGTGTTTTTGCACAACATTCAATCGCTGAATCATTGAGTTCAATTCCGAGTGATTCGAAATGGTGTCTCCTCTCCCTCATCTCGTCATTATGCAATAAACCTGTAGGAGTTGTCTTCACATATTCCTATTATGGTTTACTGGCATTGTGAAGTATGTTCGGATATTTGCATACATATTATTATAAGTAAGTTGTAGAAGGACGAAGGAGTGAATGTGTAGAGACATTTGATAATGTAAGATGAAATTTCATCGCAATCATTTGCTCATGTCCGTTTTAGTGAATACGCAAACAGAGCACAACTACCGTTTGTAGTGAGTATACTCTCCAAGTTCAAATAATATTTCTCTTTCGGGTAAACATTGATGCTAATATATACATGTAAATATACATGTATACATGTAAATATACACTATACATGCATACGTGTAAAGTAAAGACATTGACTAGGAATTATTGATGGAAGAGAAAGAGTCGGTGAACCCACAAACAGATGACTGACACATTAAATTGATTAGAACTCTACAAGTTGTAATGTAATCAATGCCATAACATAATTTACTACAACCCAACCCAACCCAGCTCTATAGGCGAGTGCTTGCAAATTCATGTGTATTTTACATGTATACTGCCATTTGACTCGCCCATCTCTCTAGGGTGCTACTTGCAAAATCTTATACTGGTACATTTTTTTTTAAAGTTTTTTATTATGTAAATCATTGGATTCAGAAGTAATTTCTCTTGGAACTTGAATCAACTTGCATATAAATGCCTATTTGAATTGAATCCAAGCTGAATATAATCGGATATAGTTGATAGCTGGAAACCCACCCACTCACCTAGCGGGTGGGTGGCTGGAAACCCACCCACTCACCTTTGCCAGTTCCATTAGTTCTAACGTACATTATGCAATTAGGAGTAATACGTAATAATATTGTGAATGTGCTGCCTTTTCATAGACTGCAAGTGAGTTCATTGACATCATGCTTAGTAAATATATGTTCATATTGACATTTCAATTAGATGGCTTTGAGATTCTAATATTAGACATAGACTGTGAATAACATTAATTAGTCCTGTAGGTTATAATGTATTTAAATATATATTTTGCAGTTAGAATTATCACAGCTTAGAATAATATATAATTATTATATACAATGTAAGCCTACAGTAATATAACAGTATTAATATGATGTGGCAAATTATCAGCACTAGATGTTGCAGAGTAAACTTGTCCACTTAACTCTGGCTATTCGTATGGGGTTGGAATATAATTCAGGTTTATTGTTTAGCTTAGAGCACCAACAAGAATGTTCTTGACTCAAGAAATGTTTTGATGTTTCTACACCGATACAGCATACTCCCTACTACATGTACATGTGCATAGGCAAGCAAGATACATTATACAATATATATCTAATAGTGTAATAGCCTATCCACACAGGCAGTGCTTGAATGAGCAGGGAGTATATCACAAAGTAGTAGCTTTTATGATCACACAAATGTAATATCTAACTCCCACTGACTAATGAAAACCATAATAATATAACCAGTGTTCTATGCATGACTCTATGGGCAATCCAATTAGCCAGGCATTATTATATAACTATGGAAATTTCTTAGGTTTCATGCATGTGGAGAAAAAAAAATATATATCCATAATTTTCTGTAAATTCGATTTTTTACATGAACTGACCTGATAAATTTTAGCGCCTTCCGTAAAAGGGAGATGACTATTATGCCATTTGCGGACCTTGACTAAGTTTGGGATCAACAAGAGTGCTGTCGTGATGTGGAAGCGCTCCCGAGTAGCTCAGAGCAGTGATGACCAGACCAATATAGTTGTGGGAATATTGTGTTTGTTACCACAGTGGAGAAAAATGGTCACACAAGACTAGCAAGGAGATTATAGCTACATGGTAGTAATAAAAACCTTGCATATGTTTCTTAAGGAAGGGGAGGGGGTAGCAAAGGAGGGGTGGGGTAGCAAAGAAAATAGCTGAGGAATGATTTGTAATGAAATTACTGGAACAGGATAAAATGGACAAATCACCCCTGTGAAGCAGTTCCATTAAGCGACTGTTGTTATTGTTGCTGCTGATTTTAGCCTTCAGTTCATTAATGGAATGCGGTAATGTGGCGCATAAAAACAGTTTTCCACTAATAGAAAAACGTCAATTTTTACACATACTAGGAAAATATTTTTATGGATATTTTTGCTCTGTGATATTACTATGACACAACGATTGGAGTTATTTTCATTGATTTTCTAACTGTGACAGAGAGAATGATGTATGTTAATGAATATTTTACTATAACAAGCATAGTAGGAAAATGTTTATTGATATTTTTATTCTACCGATAAGGCTGAAATACCTAAATATCTATATTTTTTATAATATCTAACTAGTAATCTCTTCCATCATATTCAGTGATAAGAAAGTTCTCGGCTTTGAGATTATTGCAGGCCTTTCACAAAATCATACATTTGTTAAAAAATCTATAAAACCAACAAAACTTATTTCTTTGGCTGCTGTTGGCCTGTACTATAACACACAGCTATGCTATGTATATGTAGTAATAATATACAGTATGCACATGCATGCTGGGAACTCATACTGTACTATAACACAGTTTATTATTCTATTACACAACATACATGCTTAAATGGATCTAATTGGACAGCATGCCTAAGGATGTTGCAATAGGCACTCATACCAATAAATCTGAGGCAGCAATCAGAAGGCAGCAGGCAGAAGCAATGATTGCATAAATATAAGAGAGGTTGCTCTACTTGATCTACACCTATATATTAGTACACGGCATAACCGCAAGTAGCAGCTCAATTAGTTTTAATGTGTTGCCTCTACAACTCTGTGCAGTAATCAATTAGAACATAACTAGTCAATTATTTGCAATCACTAATTATGCTATGATATAGCGTAATATATGCAGTATAACCTACTGCCCATTCAGTGGTTTCTAGCTAGTGGTTTCTAGCTGGTTTCAAGGTAAAACCTGTAGGCCTCTTCGCCACTAAACAGATGGGTTAGAGGCATATATAAAAATCCAGACTCCAAGAATTATGTATTCTGTGGAGTATTTTGTAGATCATTTCTTGGCTTTCTAATGGTAAAATGTCCCCTTTCTGCAGAATACTCCCTCCATGAGTTCCCTCTATGAATATTTTAGTGATACAGCCACTAAGTTGCAGTTCTTGCAGTGTTTTCGACATTTTATATGTAATTTTTTCCTAAAACTAAGATTTAGAGTGTAAATTTGAAAATATAGGATGTAAAATTCTGAAAATGTAAGGTGTACATCTTTTTGTTATACACATGTGTGTCCCCGAGATGAGTGGTACTGCTATAAGAGCAACTCTCACAATTCTCCCCTTGGCAGCCCCATAATGCATAGCCTAATTACTGTGAAGCTCTCTCCAATGATCTGCAGTTACTGACCAGCTGTTGGACAAAGTCATCCAGTGGGCCAATAACTCTCACTCGTCTGAGAGCTCCTTTTGGTCACTCTTCTATAAACATATATATATAATGTATATGGTAACAGCACTAAAGAAGTGGTGCAATTCCTTTTCAGTTCCGTTACGTCAACCTTAGCTTATATCTGGGGTTTGGGGTTTTTGTGGTGGGGTTTTGGGGAGCCAAACCGACAATCAGGACCAGAGTATGAGGCGTTGACCAAACTGACCTACAAAGTTTCAAACTAGACAACTAGAGCAGTCAGGAGAAATATTAATTAATTTACCTATGACCAATATTTGAACACAAAGTATTCAATGAACAAGATAGCAGCTGATAAATATGTATTCTGTACAATAATATAGTGAATACATAAATATCAAGTGCTTCAATTATCTTTATGAAGTCGTCTTCCCTTCCTCTCCATACTGGTACTAGTCTAGTTGTATGTGTTGACGAATTGTGTGTATTGTATATATTGAATGAACTTTACAATTTATACACACTGAGTACTTTTGATAAAAATAGATATGACTTCTTGATATTTATGCTGATGTTAGTATCCGCTTCTACCTAACTGTAAACAGACATGCATGTATGCTGTTGGCATGCTGTCATGTCAATATCTGTAGGCTGTAGTTAAATATCAAGTGCTGCGTTGCTGTGGGATGTCCTTTCCTAGTCTTTAATACTGTTAGCTGCTATTTATATACTGGAATTACACAGGCCTGAGTTGGTTAATAGGTCTGGGTTGGTCCACAGGCCTGAGTTGGTTAATAGGTTTGGGTTATGAATAAAAGGTCCAGTTACACTTTGGTTTTTAAGTTGCCATAATCTAAGTTTCAATTGCCTACTACTTGTACTTAATACTAAATTGGTGTACATTACTGCTAGTAGTCATAATTATGAACATGGTGAACCAATTTTGCATCCTTATAATTATGGTTGAGTCATGTGACTTAGTCTAGGTAGAATAGAATCGATTTCGTTTCAGAGGCATTTCCCGTTCTATACACATTGGAAGCTTCCTAATGTACACATTTACTGTTCACATGTAGACACGGTGTTTCTTTTGCATTAATAATTAATAGCTAATAAACTTGCAAACTATTCTTATTACAGAAATTGATGAAATGTTTGGGAAGACGGCTGAGTTTTCTCCTTCACAAGGTTTATATTGATGTTGTATGTTGTATTCTCGGCGTATGCTTCGGTTTCCTGTTTTCTGTTTTATTGGCATTGGGTTTCAAGTATTCTTGTCACCTTGGGTGAGGTGTGCAGAGAACCATTTCAAACCAAGTATTCTAAGATTTTCCTTCTACAAGCCCGGGCTATCTGTATGCCTCCCCATTTTACTTTAGTGATTAGTTGCCAAGGAACCTAGAAACCCAGACTATATATTTAAAGCAGACAACAACTGACAGTTAGTTGGATCCTTTAACTATTCCAGTAATGTATATTCTATTGCACTATATATATTATAAATGGAGCCAAGCTTCATTATATTGTAAGAAGTTGTCTTGTCAATATGGTCTGGCAACTTGGTGTGTCTGTAATACTATAATATCATTAGTGAATTTCCACCAATACTGAATCTGTCTTGTTACAGAGACCATTATTAGTGTAGCACTATTACATGTATGTTGTGCTATAATAATATGGCCTAATATGCTGTGTATGGTCTTATACCATTTTTGTTGTGCACTTTGAATGTCACCCGTTGTTTATCAGCCATATTCAAGGATCACAATTATGTAAGTGTTACGGTGTTATTGCAGAAGGAGGAGGAGAAAGTGTCACCTGCTGATGACAGGCCGGCAAATGTGCTGAATGACTCTGAAGGTCATCTCATCTATAAACACGGAGACATCATAGACAAATGTTAGTATTTTACTGCATTCGAAGATTTTTAACCATTTGCAGTAGTTAATATTAAAATTTTAAATAATAAATATAGTAATTAGTAATACTATTTGCTGTAGTTGGTGGATTATATTTTATTTTAATTGAGATTAAAATAATAATTATAATAAATGATAATTATATTTGCTGCACTGCCTTGTTGTTCTTGGTGGCAATCCAATAATAGCATAGCTATAGCATAAGCAGACCCACTAGCATTGCATTAGCCTGTCTTTGACAAGCTTTGTTTTGTTTGGAGTTGCCCTCACAACAGGGCCAGCCAAAAAACAACTTGTTCTGCTGGCCCTGCTGTAGGGGCAACTCCAAACAAAACAAAGCTTGTCAAAGACAAGCTAGCATTGCATGAAAATTATGTTAGATTGGGGTGGAGTGGTAGCAATAGTTCCTCAAGTTCCAAGCTATCATTAATAACATGCATTGCTGGTTGATCTGATTAAGTTGGTAGAGCTGTCGCTGTAAAGTAGAGCTGTCGCTGCTGATATTAGAGCGAGTATTCTTACTATTTAATTTTATGAATATTAATTTTAGTAAATCTCTGAGGGTAGCCTCCAATGCATCTTCAAAGTCGAGCAACCCCTTTATACCTGTTCTTATGCTGCACACTACAAAATATAGTGGGAGATTACCACATTATGCTGAACAAAATATTTGATAGGCTATGTCCAAAGCAAGAATTGAATCCTCCCTCTCTTGCAGCATAGACGAGTTCATCTGTCTAGTATAATAAGTCTTTGAAATGGTGGCTGGAATGTATAGCTTTATCTCTAGTAGAATTTCTAAATGTTTCTGTGATGTATTTCAGCCATAGAAGGTGCAATAATTATAATATTACTATATGCATTTAGTTATATTTCAGATGAAGTCATTGGTTGTCTTGGTGAAGGGACATTTGGCAGGGTGCTGCAAGTTAAACCTGTAGAAGGGTAAGTTCAAGCAACGAATCTACATGTACTATAAAATCAGTCTATGCACATTTACAAATAAAACCAAATACAAATTTAAAATGATAATTAACGTAAATATTTTTCCCGACAGAGAAAGACAGGTTTTTATGCCGTTCTTCCTCATTCAAAGTAATTGAACTTGCATACAATTGGAGAGTTATGCTCATTACGAACGGTGGTTGCACTCTATTTGCGTATTCAACAAAAAGTCGAGCCTGGGCAACTGATTCCGACGAAAATCTCTTTTGTCGTTACCGAAGGTCTCACATTCATTCCTTCTGCATCATACTTCAAGATCAATAGTAATATCAATAATCAATAGTACAAAACCATATCCAATGGGTCGCAAAGAGTCGTAAAAGTATGCAAAACTAGAAATTAGGCCCGGACCTATGATCTGACCTAATTTCTGTTTGGATAAAGAATGTTTCAATATATACAATAATTTATTTTGTTTTATTGCTCAAGAAATGAGATACTTCGAATGAATCAATTTTAGAATATTTTTAATAAATTTGTAATAAATTTATTCACCTCGCTCAGGCTTTCGGGAACTTACACCTTTTCTGAAAGTGGCAAAGTGCCTAATATTTGCAAGTGAATGTACAGAATCAAATTATTTTAGCTCTCAAATATTAGCTGACTGCCAGTGGGCATTTAGTTGCCAAAACTAGCATGTTTGACTCGGTGTAGCCGGGGAAAAGAAGTATTATTATAATGTAGTTTGCGATATAAAATATAATAAATAATCAATATATGCCTGGTATCTGATAAATAAACCGAACACATTGTTTGAAAATAAGAGATGCAAGCCAACTCATCGATGATCCACAATAGCATTTCCTGGAATTTATGAAAACATGTTATGCCTAAAACCCACGAGTTATAGAGGCCCTAAACAAAATGTGTTGACCTGCTAAACAATTCCCGGCTCGACTTTTAACCCCTATAATATACCAAATAGACCTAAAGGCCTCATATCGACTATGAATATGACTCAAATTCCGCCAAAATACTGCTTTCTGTATTTTGTCATTAATAATCTACATGTATGTATTGTTATGAAGGAAAATTATAGTCAAATTTACATTAATTTTAGAGATGACCAAACACCTCTGGCTTTGAAAGTTATCAAAAATGTGGCCAAGTACAGGGAGGCGGCCATGTTGGAAATCAATGTTCTGGAGAAGATCAACAGGATGGACCCAGAGGGAAAATTGTAAGTATGACCATTATGCAGTATTTTATTTAAACTATTTGGGAATTATCATTCCTAATATATAATAGCATAGCTGATAAGACAATAGTAATTCTAAATCTCAAATTTTGCAAGCATGTTGTGTGGTCACTGTTATTAATAGCATGAAACACGCCTTTAAATTTGCTTCTATATCAATACTGTGAAATGTTGGCCTAGTTAATTCTGAAACAGAATTAATTGAACCTATAATATATACCACCCTTATCCCTTACAGCAAAAGTTTCTTAGACCAACGTTATGAGCAATTATTTGCTCATAACGTTAATATCTTTTTGATAACACTGCTATCCCTGACTAAGGGCCTCTGGGTAATTCTCTGACTTGAAATTACCTTGGCTGGGCGTGCTCCGGCCTTAAATTGGGAGCAAATCGGGGGTGCCATCTATGGCAGCGTTACATTCAGCCACAATGAGTCCTCACTTGTCAGATATCTAGCGGATTTTTTAACATAGCAACAAAAGCGCTTGCTGCCAGTCCTCTTCATGTTTCAGTCTCTGCGTTCAGATGGTAGATTGGTTTGACTACTATGGTCACATGTGCATCACATTTGAGAGTCTTGGACTGAGTATATTTGACTTTATGGTGAGTACCTAAGAGCTATAACACACTAGAATGTATGCAAGTTTAGAATGAGCTAGATATTGTGCTCTAATGCTGTCTTATCTTAAGTCAAAAACACCACCTGTGGTTTGTCCAGTGGCCTGGTTTGGAAGCGATGGTGCTGTCGCTGCCGTCGGTGCTGATGGTGCTGTTGGTGCTGATGGTGCTGTTGGTGCAAGGCATCTGCAAAAATACGTTTAAGCTGGAAGTTCATATTCAGCAGAAGATTTTCCTCCTTTCCAATTGAACTAAAAATAATATCCATTATTTGTTTTGAATAGTGTCGTGCTGCCTTGTGTGGTGCTGGAGTTTGAATAGTGGCGTGCTGCCTTGTGTGGTGCTGGGGTTTGAATAGTGTCGTGCTGCCTTGTGTGGTGCTGGGGTTTGAATAGTGTCGTGTTGCTTTGTGTGGTGCTGCCTTGTGTGCTGCTGCCTTGTGTGCTGCTGCTTTACGTGCAGCTGTCTTGTGTGCTGCTGCCAATACTGGGGCTGCTGCTGGGGCTGGTGCTGGGGTTTGAATGCACAGCTAGTGACATGCGAGAAAGTTTTGTGCAATATGTTTAGTCCTAAAATTACTTCTTTGTATTGATCAGCAGATAAAATACTGATTTCCCCAGAAATATTCATAATCATCATACTGCCGGCCAATTTGAATAAACCTAAAGACAAGGAAAGGTTTTGTTTTATGTCCATAAGAGGAGAACTTCAAATAATTGCGCCTTTGATTTGTTCAATTCGCTACATTAGAAACACTCGTAAACTGGGACTTGAACCCGAGACCTTTGTGGTACAGTGCCTAGCACAGTGACAGGTGAATACATTCATTACATCAGCTCGACAACCTTAAAAAACAAAGTTTTGCCAGTGCTCTTCAACACTCAACATGCCACTGTACACAAGGAAGACGGAATTCAATCCTAATCAATATACAGTAACTCTGCATGAGATTGTGTTCCGGTTTCCTTGTGGGCAGTGGTATGGTGAGTGTTGAAGTGCATTGGCGAAGCCTCCTCTTTCAAGGTTGCTGAGCTGGTGTAATGGAGGCATTCCCCTGCCCTGTGTTAGGTTATGTGCCACAAAGGGCCCTGATTCAAGTCTCAGTGTACGAGTGTTGCTATCACCTTTTGAATTTTAATGTTCCCGCTTCTGAAATGTGCCCTTTCCACGCAGGCACATTTCAATGGTGAAAAAAATAAATTCATATGAATTTCATACTGCATAGAATACTGTCTAGTTACATTCTTACCATTATCATGTGTTGTTCCAGAAAGAGAACCACTACTTCCCGTATCCAATTAAACACGTTAGAGATATTGGTAGACAGATGTGTGAGTCGGTGAAATGTGAGTGAATAGAGTACAACTACATTACATTACATGAGTGAATAGAGCATAACTACATTATCTTGTTTCAATAATCTGAACTTCGGCTGCATAGCGTTGACAGATCGGACATGTGCTAGCAGAGAAGGTTGCTGCCATGCCATTAACATTGTGCAATAGTTTAGCTTAACTGTAAATAACCATTGGTTTACGCACAGATCACAGAATTGGACTATTAATGTATTTATACTATATTATATGAATTATTATTTCAGTGCTTTAGACACGAAAATAAGTTAGTTCCATACTTAGTTCCATGTGCGTAGAAAGGAATTATATGGTATAAATTCTGCATAGCATGTATATAGAGAAGAGCCTGTAAGAGCGCAAAGAAGGCCAATTACTAATATTACACTGGCCTATTAATATTGCTCTTAGTCTACAGCCAGCATTTAAAACTGATTGCTTAGCTACAAAAGAATAATAATAATGTAATTTATGTTCTGTAAATAAGACATTAATAAATATTTCTTCTGTCTATAGAACAAAATGGGTTCCAAATAACCACATGCCAGATAATAGACTTATATATTTGCTTCCAGTGTTTCTACATGGTAGTCGGTTCATGTATACACTAGCTTATTAGACAGTCATGTTTATATAACATTCAGAATTATGGGCTTGCTATTTTACTTGCTGTGTTAGAGGTATGGGTGGAAATAACTAGCCTAATTTTATTGACTGCACTGGGGAATGGGGTCAAGTTTCATCTTCCCTCAACACTTGCATAATGTGTGCTAGGAGGTTAGGCTATGCCATAACTTTGCAATAAATCAGTAGATTTAATAAAGGTATTGGCCTTATTAATTATATATGTTTATCCTTATTTTCTTTCTTAGTTTTACATGATAATCATCTGACGCACACAGATCTGAAGCCTGAGAATATTCTATTTGTGGACTCGGACTATGATCTGGAATATAATGAGAAAAGGGTGAGTGGAGAGAGTTTAGAGTGAGGAGTAGGGAGTGATGATTGAGGGGTGACGAGTGGTGGGTGAGAATGGGTAGTGATGGGGTGATGAGTGGAATACTGACATTTTGAAATTTACAGTTGGAAATAGTCTGTTTCTAGATTGTGGTTTGTGGTTGAATAGGCACACATAGTAGCCCTCTGTCTAGTGTGTTAGGTTCTCACTCTTTTTCTAACTATAATTTGCGAATAGACATGAATAGACATGAATAGACATGAATAGACATGAATAGACATGAATAGACATGAATAGACATGAATAGA
>JAOQGN010317478.1:0-22274 GCA_027564295.1 Himantozoum antarcticum
AGAGAGCTCCACCCCATGCTGCAGACATGGTAAGACATTCTGAATGTAATAAACGACATAATATTTTATTCATTTATCTTTTTTTTTTCATAAGTACAAATGATGTGTTCGTTTTCATCGTGGAGACCAATAAAAAATTCTGAATTAAACACGCCCCGCGTTGAACTAGTTACTGATTCCCCGCGACAGTCAACGACACTGACTGAAAATTCTCTACGAGAAAATCCGAAAGCACCCTTAATTGATTATCCGTCTTAATTATAGATTTTTTCTTTTATTGATTATAATATTGATATGTTAAATATTTTATTTTTGTCAATTTTTTATTTTTGTAGTAATTTAGACTTAAATATTATATTTTAATTTATCAATTCATGTTTAATCTTTTATTTTTATTTGTTAATTTTCCATCATAATTATTTATTATTCTTTATCTTTTGTTGATTATTTAATAATTTGTATAAATATGCTTCGTATTATATTTTTATTTATTAATTAATTATCTTAATTTTTTTCTTTAGTCATCACAACCTCTTCTATTATTTAGATACCAGAGTATGAAAAAAAAATACATGGATACTGAATTGTTCATATTCACATCGTCATATCAAATGTTTACAGCCTAAATAATTATATTCAAAATTACCATGTAATACCAAAGATGATAGGGAAAAAGCTAAGCCAGCTAAGCTCAAATCAAAAATAGTATTTGTGGAAAGCCTTTTTCTGAATCTATGATTGACCAGAACGGGCTACTATAATGATACATTATATTTTATGTTTGCAATTTGGTATAAATTTGGCTGAAAACTTGACGTTAACAAAGCAAGCATAAACTTGTAGCTAATTGGACAAAAATATTTTTCTCTTATAACTGATGATAGTAATAATATGTTGGGTCAGGATAGTATTCTCTGGTATGATGTAAGATGACAGCACACTGCAGGTGTCTGTCAACACATTATCCAATACGTAGGGTGATTGTTATTGAGTTGCAGCAGCAATAGATTTCGACCTTTATTTCCATATATGAATAATAATTTGTTTGCCGGCTAAGCGTAACTAAGAATACATTTTACTACACATTTGATGTCTTTGTCTTCCTAGTAGCCTGTTGATGCTCCAGATTTTGTGCTCATAAACTTGGCATTTACATGGTTTGCTATTTTTTGTTTGTTATTGTTGACACCATTAGTGATACACTAGGTTCCGTTTGGCAGATCTGTTAGGGTGGTGTTGTTCATGTATCAATGGCAGGCTGGCAGCAGAGTCTTAGTTTCTGTGGTTTGAGAAGTAGCAGTTGCTCTTTGATACCTGAGTAATGTTCCTGCGAAGTACACTGTGTTAATTCGTGTCACTGAGATCATAGTTCACATCAATCAAAGAATCTTTTTTGCATATTTCCTGTGGGTGCAAAACTGTTGTGGATTTTACTTTGACACCATCAATGATTTTGATTTTATGAACATACAGTATTATTCCTAAACCAAGACTCTCGAATACTAGGTAACAATTAATCGTCAAAATATGATGTTTGCCAGTCAATTTGCTGATACTGTATTCTCAGCATAATTCCTTTTCAGCTGAGCCAACTTGACTTGGATCTTAGGTTTGGTGGAAATTAAGATCTTGTGCGCCCAACCGAACTGTAAAGGAATTTTACTGAGTTATACTTTGTATTTCAATGGGATAACTCGATGGGATAATATTTCAACCTTGTATATTCGGGCTCATGGGTATATAAGATTAGGATGTAATGCTTAGTGGTTGGTTGGGATGAGGCAATCAATCATTTTAATAATGCCAAACTTGGCAATTGACACTAAATCTAAATGGCTAAAGCAGGATGAAATATGTGATTTGATAAACTTGTGCTAGCTAAATTGTTTCCACCTCTGAGCTGTTCCTTTGCCATACCATTTCTTTGTTCTGATCTTTAGTTTGATGTCTTGTCTGAAATGTCACTATATCCAAAAGGAGAGATACATTTTTGTTTTGCCCAGTTCCTTTCATGGTGTTTTGTTTTATTGCCCAGTACCGCTTTACTTCTCCCTGCGTGGCATAGTAAATGGCCTAAATGCCATATGACTTGACTCCTCCCATATCAGTTTGGCCACGCCCATTTCTAGGTTATGGAGATACTTGAATACTGCCGAACAGTATTTGCATTGAGCTCACGAGTTGCAAGTGGGTACACTGCACTGCGTACAGCTACCAAAGTACAGCATCCAGGCTTGTAGATATTATCTATATATTACCTATCTAGAGAGAGTACTGAGTGTATTTCTACAAATAATCTCAATTCTTAGATAAAGCTGGATTGATTGTCTTTGTCTAGTCAAAACTAGTCTGCGGATATACTGTTTATACAACTCTGCATTGAAGGATATTTCTGTGAAGAAACTAGTAGTTAGACGAGATTCTGAGGTTGCAGCGGTATACCTGCACGGCAGCGGACAACTCGATCTATTGTGTCTAGTATTTATTACATTCTAAGCACCGCATAGTATAGCAGTAGCAGCTAGTTGGACTGGTATTCTTTTGGCAGCATTTGTATTGTATTTCTTCTCCGGCAGCAGAGAGTGCTGGTTGTCACAACTCACATGGTTAGGTTTGCTGTAGCAATCAGTTGTTACTGGACAGTGGCCAGTCGGTCATCTGGTCTTGACACAGACGCAGATGGTATGTTATGATCTCTTCAACTAGATCTAGAGTGCGTAAGAGCGTACATAAACCTATTGACCATAGGACAATAGAAAATATAGCAGCAATGACACGACATGACTGTAATCAGAATGAAGAACTAGTATTATATTGTGACGTTATGACTGAAAAAGCTATATATCGAATACAACCTGGACTAACATCTGGTGGATTTTATAGGAATAGAAAAAAGGCTAGAAAGGTTTTAGAGACTCGCAGTAAATTACACAAAGACAATGGCTCAGTCTACGAAAGGAGTGTTTCTGGTAAGTCATGCCATTCCATTATCATTAGCTAACTGAAATTTTGTATTCTTCAGGTGGTATTTCGATTTCGGTTCTCATACCCTGAACTGAATTTTGGGTGAAATTCCTTTTCAGTTTGCTCGGGGGACCTAAAACTAAGTTGCCAATTTCTGCTTTGAGATGCCAAAATCCAAGATCTAAATCTATGTCAATGTGAACGAACTGAAAAGGAATTATACGAAATTTTTGTTTGGTTTCTAATGACCTGTTATTCATCTGCTCATTCAATCAATGCAAAGATTGAAAAAATGATACTTTGTAGATTTGCATATATTTATAGTTATGGAAGTGTTCTATTGTTATATGAATCACACTACACTTACAGGCAATGTTGTATAAATTATACTTATAATTGGCGGTTCTATTTATGATATATATGAGTTTGGGGTGCCCTGATAACCCCTGTACATCGATTTGTCTTCTATATAGATACCTGCTTTGTGATTCCATCATGTATGCATAATATATGCATAATGCATGTGTCTTGTATGTACCGATAACTTCAGTATATGAGCTATCTCTCTCCATGCTACTGTACTATCCACTCATTCACCGTTATTTTGCCGTCATATTACCTTATATTATTTTGTCATATCACTTACACATCGCTTTCATATCGCTTTCATATCTACTTCACCTTCATAGCGCCTTTCCTTCATTTCGCACAAATTTCACATCTATTATAAATTTTTCAAAATTGACCTACTGTAAATTTATCTAATTCCATCTAATTCACTCTATCTAATTCCATCTAAATTTATCTAATTCCATTCCATCAGTATTCGAATATATGTATTCTCAGAGGAAACACGACATTGAGAAGACAACTGCTTTGTTGTGTTGTTTGAGTAACTCCATACTTTGGCATCCAGTCATTTGACAGCTCTTATGAAAAAAATGCTGCAGAATTGAGAACAAAGAAAGGTTATTGCTGTCAATTAGCTAGAGATCTCATATGTTGGAGGCATTGTAACTGCTTACTGACACTACTAGCTTGTTGTGCTATCTACTATCCTTCCTCTTTATGAACTTGGTATACTAAGTGTTTGAACATGGCCAATTATAATGGTCTCACATTTCGACTAGTCTAAAAAGTTCACAATGTCACAGTTTAATGAGCCTGTTATTGTTTAGAATAACTCTGGAGTCTTTATGGCAAGTTTATAAATACATGTATGGTTGTTTAAATGAATTTCCTGTGCTATTTCTCAAGGACGTTTTAGCACGAGTTCTAGGTTTAAAATTGTTGGGCCCCCTGGGTACAGTACTTTCTACTTTACATTGTTATTAAAATTAATATTGTTCACAACTCAACTCTAAACTTGTGCAGTAAAACATCTGACAGGCGCACTGTGGCAACGCCGTTGACAGTGGTAGACACTAGACACGTAGTTCTTTGTGAGGTCAACTAATAATTTAATGTCAGGACATCATTCATTTTACTGGAAAATATCAGGTTATCATATATTATTCTACTTTGAAAAACTAGTATTAAACTTATATCTTCTTTTGAGTGATAGCGAATCTGTTGACAGGCCAGATGTTCAATGTTTTTGTACTTTACTCTAGAACTCTATATAGCATAGTATTAGCAGTATAATGGGCTCGCACTGGTACTGACGAATGTGCCTTGTTGTTACCAGCCTATCAGGACATCAGTATCATAACTATTCTATCTATATGAAGATTATCTTATCAGTTGATATGCAAATCTGGCTGATTTGTGGTAATAGAGAGGAGAGGGTTGTGGCAACTGACATCTAATAAAGCTGAGATTGAAATGTTAAACTTGGCTTTCAAGTCCAACAAATTGCTCTCTTAACATTAATCAACTTCCAGGTGTGTCAAAAATGAGTTTTGAGCCTGGACAAACTTTATAGTTGCCTATCATAATATACAAGCCCTCAACAATTACCAGCTTGGCAGATACAGCAACGTTCAAACTCTGTTCTATACAAGCTTTGACAAAAATTGTATTAGAAGCGGTAGTCACGCCCCATGCCATCTGCCACCCACAATGATGTTCTCCTCCACTCGTAGCTCCATTCTGTTTCCACATTTTTTAACTAAAATACAATCTATTTGTCCACTTCACCATACATCGCACCGAGTTGTCATCCCCACGTAGCTACCCATTATTCCAACCCACAATAAAATATATGATTTGATAAACTTGGGCTAGCATCTTAATATGTTGATGAAATGAGGGAAATTTTGGTGTTTGTGCATTTCATTCTGGTGACGCACCAACAGTAATTGGCGAGACTCGTACAAATTATGGGACACTAACTAAGCGTGGATGCCACACCTATCAAGGTTTTGGTGCTTTCGTAGTCCTCGAGGTAAAATGCTAGGCCAACTCCTATTTTTTATCGGTCTCACTGGAATGCCCAAGGACCATCGACATATCGACTACTAGATAATTGTGCGTCACACTACAGTTTAGAAAAAAAACACCTTTTGACAAACAAACATCTGCTGAATGAAGATGCAGTCAATTTTTTGTGACAAAATAAATGTGTACCCAATTCTGAGAATAGCCTTGTTGTCAAAGATTTCAAAGAACTTGTCATTTTTTTGGATTTTTCTGACAATTGTGGAGCCCTGGTCAGAAATGCTTGTGCGCTGGAACGGAGAAATGCTTTCCCTCCCCATTCAATAATGCGAAGATAAGCGCATTAAATACCTCCACTGATTACTCTAACTCCATTCCATCCATCATGTCATAGTGCTTAGCTCTACCTTATGACTTGGCACATTTAGGTCGGTCAGTTGCCTCGAGTTTTACATCCTGTATCATCACATTATCTTTTCTCTTGTTTCTTGTTTCTGCCTGTGCCTGAAAGCATCAGGGAGAATGACAACCCTTAGTGAACCACTGGTAAACTGCCACATGATTGCTGTTCACAATTTGTGAATTAAACCATGATGTACTCCATTACACTGCGTCGATTTTCAGTAATTATAATTTAAAGAGATTCAAGTACCAGTAAGATCATAAAATGTCAAGATGTGTCAAGTGTAATGTATGTTATACACTACACATATGCTTTATAATCACTTGTGTAGGGTTCAACTCCTTATTTCCACTGATAAGCACTCATTTTCTGTCAAAACAATAAAATTTGTCACTCAACAACAAAACAAGTCAGGAGATTAAGCACATTTGGCACAGTCTCTATAAGCTCCTTCCCTTGCCAAAGGTTCCCTGAAAGCATTAGTTTAATACATTACACCATGTATGTCCCAAATTATTATATTTAATAATCCTTGACTATTTATTATGTAATAACAAAAAATTATAAAATAAAAAAATACCAACAATAATATATGCGATATATACATTTATATGTATATGCGATATAATTTATATGTATATAAATTATAATATATGAAAATTGCAAATATAGCAGAAGTTGCTATTTGCAAGTTATAGTGGGATTAGAAGTACTATTATGTGGTCTAGTAAATACTGAGTGCCAGCTTAACTGTTAATTGACTTTGCGAAGATAAAAACAAGCTTGTCAATGTTATCTTGTATACTCTGATTTATGAGTGTTTTTTTAACTTGGATGCTGATAAAAAGGCCACTGCGTGTACAATGATATCTGCAGTGGTGAACGTAATGAGAGACCATTGCAAAAGTACTAGATATGCTTAGATGTAGCATAGCTGTAGCCACATACAATATAAGCCTTTCTTTGATGTGCTCTTTCAGTAGTTGTGTAAGCCTAGAATTTCAGTAGGTCTGAAACTAGAATTTCAGTAGGTCTGAAACTATGTCTCAGTAGTACGATGTTCAATGTTTCAGTAGGTGTGCAAGCCTAGAATTTCAGTAGGTGTAAACCTAGAAAGATGCAAGTCTCCGCTAAAAATAGCCTAGTAACTTGTCAAATTGCAGTCTCTATTCCAGGTCAATTGAAATATTCAATCATTTCATACTTTCAATACTTTTCATCTTGTGTTGCTGAAGTTTTTGTCTGCGAGGTTAATGTAAATAAGATATCTGGATGATACATGTATTTTCCTCAAAAAAAATATTGCCAGCTGCTTTTGCTGATGTAAAGGATCATCTTGCATGTCAAGAACTTGGAAAAACTTCTCATAGTTTGTCAGAGCCCCTGTAGGTTACGTACTACGAGTTACATTGGCTACATGCACCGCAATAAATACCTAATGTGAATATAATGGAAATGGATATAAATAAAAGCTACCATTTATGGCAATCAGTTCGGTCATCCCTATTGTTGGATTGTTTCCAAATAAGTATTTGACTGATACATATATTATTCTCCTCCTTTTATCGTGCAATTTGTTCAGACTGGTAATCTATCTAGTCCGATAGAAAAGTGTCACCAGTCAATCATAACCAAAAGCCTTCCTCTTTGTGGTCGGACTTCCAACAATCATTGTACAAAAAAGCTCAGTAAAATGTGCCAGTTTTTGTTCAACATCATCATTTGCTTTGACATCCATTTCTAAAGTAGGCTTTGCTGCTGTGGAAATACTGACAATAATAATTACTAGCATTTTTTGTCTCTGGAGACGAGATTCTATGGACTGCAGCCAAGGCCGTTGCGTTAGGCCAGGTTTAATTTTATGAAGTCCAGTATGGTGAATGGCTGAATGGTACCCAGGAAAACACTTGAACCTAGAATGGAATCAAAGATGCTTCTTTCACGTCTATTATTTGGATCTGCCCACGTTTTTGATATCAACACTCAATACTGACTGGCTAATAGTGACAAACATTGATTATATAAAAGTTCATTTATATCACACATCACGAACACTTGTTTTTAAATGTCAGCACTTAGATGCGCAAGTGCGGGGTATCCATGCACTAGATGCGCAAGTGCGGGGTGTCCATGCACTAGATGCGCAAGTGCGGGGTGTCCATGCACTAGATGCGCAAGTGCGGGGTGTATGCTTATACGCCCTCCGATGACACCTACCTACCTACAAACCTAAACAACTTGCCTTATAAGAGTCATTCTTCTACAACAAAGTGACTGTGTTTAAGCGAAGGGATTCAGAGAAATTTTATCATCTGCAAAGCTTATGTTTATCCATTTTCTTAGCACCATGTGTTACTGTAAACTTGTGCTTTGCTGTAACCGGGTAACCATTTGACCTGTCGGCGCTAGATCAGCAGACAAGGTGTTGACAGATGTATCTTGAAGTGTGCCCACTGTTCCAAACAATGCCTCGATTAATTACAACCTGTTGTCATATTACTACGATTAGTGAATAGTTTTTACTACAATCTACAAACTGATGATCTATTGATAAAAGTGCTCCTATTTTAGGTCTTGTAACAATTATAATAGTTACTTCATACTAACATGGCACACTGTAGCTTCAAGAACTACAATATTGGCAATATCACTTATTTTAAAACTGTTTTACACCAATGTAATAGTCTCTTTACAGCTCAAACAGCATTCGAACATCATCACTGTTATGACTTTCTCATCTCACTCTTCACATCTTTGAATTTTTTCCTGTTTGGTTGCCAATAATACTATCTTTTGAGGATTCAAATATTACAGAGTGATATATTGCATACTAGGCGCAGAATTTAGGATACCTAATGTTGCATGCATATCAGTCAACAGCTCATGATTCGACTGATTTACTATCTGCGGCAATCTATACCGTCTGGAGTGACTGAACGGCGTTTGTCAAGCAGTTCTCAGTGGCTGGCTTGTTGTTTCCTTGAAAACTTTAGAAAAATGTTTAATCATTCTTATTGCAAACTATTTTAATAATGATAATAATATAACTAATTTATACTATTATTTTATATTCCAATGATCCACTTCAGTTACAAAGCATGGGCAGATGATTGTAGCATTAGGACAATCGTTAAAATAATTATAATAATAATATATGTATTGCAATTTGATTGAATAGGTGAGTTATATGCTATGCAGCTGTACAATGTTGGGTGTGCACTCTACATTGCCCTGATTAGGCTACTTGTAGTAGTACAAGTAAATTACCTGTACATATTTTCCCATGGCATTATTGGAAATATCATAAATATGCTTTTACTCCGGTAATAACTTATTATTATGATAATCTCTCAATATGGCAGATAATGTAATTTTTTTCAGTTTTAATTTGTAACCTGAGCTTAATAATAATTAGTTCCCATGATCATTGGTGTTGTTGGCACTGGGCAGTGCTATTAGAAATTAGTAATTGGTATTTGGCATAGTTTTTGTATCAAAACAATTCTACCTGTATATGACAGAGAGTCGCAGTATGCAGTGACAGTATTATATAACCACTGGTATTATGAAAGATAGCCACAGAGGCTGCAATCATTCTCTACATTGTTGACCTTCGTACATCGTTTGGTGCCAAAAACACTGTCACTTTTTATAATGTACACCACAAACTTTGTACCTGTGAAAATAATTTATGCATGATTGAAGGCGAACTCCACAGGTTGGTCATGTGACATGTGCGTTGGGCGAGGGCAAAGAGGGCAGAGACTGACAAGGCTTTGTTTGACTAGGCTGAGATGGAGAATTTGGGTTGGAACAAAACCTGGCATTCCACACTGGTGGACACCAATACCCTTGTATACCAGGGCATGTATACCAGGGCATGCGGGCCAAATAGCTGCTTGCAGGATGTAAATAAAAATAAATATGACTGATCAATATTTATTGATACTAACCTATTGATACTGATAGCCATACTGACCTTGCTTTGATCAATCATTATATTGTAGTCTTTGATAGTGAGTTGTTAGACTTTTCACTGGTGAGATCCCAACGTAGATGGAAGTTATCAGATCTTTGTGGAGTGGATATGAATGCTAATTACTATATATACATATATATATATAAATGATAATATTTAGTATATTACATGTGGAGCAGCCGAGTATCATTAGTGGTTCCACCAGTGAAAAGTCACTTGCACTATAATTAAGGATTTTCAAATTTTGTGAATAAAAATTTGGGTAAAATGTATGCATAAGATAAGATTAAAAAAATGTGGCGCAGAACATTTGTTCTGCGGTTTGTTGTTTGTTGTTCTGCGGTTTGTTGTTCTGCGGTTTGTTGTTTGTTCTGTTCTGTTGACGGAATTTTTGGTAACATTGTTAAGGATGTTCTTCATATATACCATAGTATATTATAATATACTTGTATAATTAAACACTATTTAATAGTGTCTACTAACTGGACATTGTTTTTGGAACGTTTGGATTTTCATGAAAACGGGGTGGAATTTCTTGTAGTGGGCATGTGTTTGTGGGTATGATCCACTCGTGCTTATCGAAAAAAATAGCTTGAGATTGTGTTTGGGAAGTTTGGATAGTTTTAATCCAGACATATCTCTGTCTACTTACACACCTATGGTATGTAACCGGTATGTAGCCTATCCCGTTTCCAAATATGCAGACTTCAAGAAATTCCTACAAAGAAATACGTCACAACATTGCGGAAAATCATGCATTTTCAAGCAAGTAATCTGAGTACTGTCTTGAGAACCCGGACATTTTTCTCATTTTGGAGTTCGCTCTTTAATAGTAAAAGTACCACAGACTTTGCGCCTTACATTGTGGCTATCAGTGTTTGAATAGTGCTGCATATTTACTGAGGCTATGCATATTTTAGGGAAACCACCATATAATGGTGACTGTAAAACCAAAGCTGTAGAAAGTGCAGCCACAAGTTAATGGGTGAATACAATCTTGTGGCGTTCTGCGGTGCCTTTGAGTCCCTCCACGCATTACTAACATTACTAGCGTGTGTCTAGTAATGTTAGTGATAATATGCACAAACCATCAAAAACAACAATATTTATCCAGTAGTAACTTTGCTAATGCTGTTTGCTATAAAAATAACATGAGGAAGAAGACATTACAGTCATCTGCAGATGATGGAAATTAAAAATACCACTAATTGCTGACTTTTGTGTGTGGGATAGCATCTAATACAAACTTCCATTTCAACCTCAAAAGAATGCATCCGCTCACGGTCACCACTCTACACTCCATTCTCTAGACAACTCTGGCTCTTTACCCACACTTCTGCGACAATCTGACCCGGAATAAATATTAATTTCTAAGTTATAGTTCGATAAGTGACACCAGTGCACATATATCATCGCTGAAAGATACAGAAATAGCCAATAAGCTGGTTGGCATTTGGTCTTTGAAACGAACTAATTATATTGCCAGCTATCTCAAGTCAAACTCATTCATCAATCACCTTCCCAAACTTCATTAATGCATATTTTATGCAGATTGAATATGAGCATTCACACATCCTTATAATTGTCTGCAACTGTCAGTGTCGGTTGTGCTAAATGTAGAGCAGTTGTTGTAAGTGCTCGGCTGGCTGATTCGCCCTTTCTTTGTCACTTGGCTCTTTCATCTGGTGTGCCATGATAACCATACCCACAGTGCCAACAGCCAAAGCATAATAGATATTAGCTACTAGTTGGCAAACTAGATAGCTGTAGTGACGTCGAATACTCATTTGCCTAGTACTACTTCGACTGAGTTTCCTCTTCAGCACCTGCCTAACTACTAGCCTAACGACTAGCCTAACGACTAGCCTGCAAGTAGTCACAGCCCACAGAGGCAGATATAACGTTTCAGCAGTGAGATGCATCTTAAGCAGCATACTGATGTCACACAGAAGTGGGTGGGACACTTGGCTAGCAAGTCTACAGGGTGGCCGACTTCACAGCTTCCAGCTGCTGTGCTAGGAGGTTGTACATCAGAACTCCACAGTTGAAATCACATTGAGCACTTCCGCTGAGCGCAGCCCTCACATTTGTTTATGTGTCTGGTGCCAGCACCCCAACAACAAATTCTATTGATGCCCAATCTGTCCCGTCATGACCATTCCATTGCCAGCTTCAGTGGCATCTTTATAGCATGCAGTTGACGTAGTAGATATTGGTGTAGATTTACATGTAGCATTGAAGCAATCACTATCCATGATATGATATCGTCCATTTCATCTGTCAAAATCATTGTCAGATTTTGGGCCAAATGAAAAGCTAGCCTCCAATAAACCAATCAACATAAATATATTATTATTCAACGTGTCATTAGCTATATTGTTTGGTGACATCCACAAATAGCACCCGATACCTCTATTAAGGCGTTCTTGTTGCCCATTTTTATAGAGATCCGTTGTGATTGTGCATTAGGCATCTGACACCCACTTTATTGGCACGCACTTGTGCAGGGCACCTAAACTGTATACACCTAGTTCACTACCTAATAGTCTTTTATAGATTAGTAGCATACTTGAATACCCAAAGTCTGCCTGAATGTAAGATAACATCTATTATGTGGCGCTTAGGTTGTATTATAAAACATTTGTTAAGTAAATTCAGGTTTTTTGCTTGCTGAATATGGCTAAAAAGAGACTACCTACTACACAAATATGGTAATGTTATATCATTGGCAGTAAATAGATCAATTGACACGATTAGTTACGCTATTGACCAAATTGAAACATTTGAAAGGCTTCAATTAAAGATCACATTCAAATTGAACACTGTTTGGCAGAGCAAATCTGCACATAAGATCTATCTGTATGTACGCCATAACTCCTTATTTCTTATACCTGTCATATCTATTAATAGATTTACCATAGGCAATTGGGGAGTTGTGTTCGCCACTGTTGATCCTTTTCGTTCGGATAAAAAGTGCTGCTGTCAAGAACTTTGCAAGATTCAAAATAATGGCATTGCAAAAGGTTGCCAACTTTTTGTGGAACTAATTTGGTGGGATTTTAGATGAATTCATACTGTACGCTGAGTATTCAGTAGTTGTACTGGCGGTAGGCCCAGATTCCTTCCCTGTACATGGGTAACAATATCTCTTCTGTCTATTCTACTTCCATAGATCTCTCTACTCACCTGCCACGCACATCCCAACACACGTCACGCATGCACGCACAGTATACGACAGTATCGCAGTACACAGTGCTTGTTACTGTAGTCTAGTGACTTTGGAATCGTATTCTCTGTGTAGGCCTAATGATAGGTGGACAATTTTGTTACTTTCAGCAATAACTAATGAAGTGAACATTATTTACTGACAGATTCTCTTGCTTTTGTCTCATCTCCAATGCCAATTCTTAATCTATCAATTCTATCGAACCTATCAATCCTTTGACGTTTTAGTAATTCAGCTATATTACATCCTGTTTGGTTGCTATTTATATCTGTGATATAGCTACGCTAGCATATTGTACGATTGCTATATTATTGTAGTGCCTGCGCTGGGGCAAGCAGGTTCCAGTCCGGTAACCTCTCCGGAGACTAGAACACATCATAGTAAACTAAGAGTTGTCCTTCCTCCTCCCAATGCCAGTCTTAGACCGTAAGTAGTCTCTCAGTTGAGTCTAATCAGACACTGAGGTTATATACTGTTTCCGGTTGTTGTAAAGGATTTGTTAGCTTTGTTGGCATTATTATTCACACCATGCTAGGAAAACATGCTAGCGCAGCCCATTCTACTGCTACGAGAGAAAGAAATGTGTTACTCTAATGAATTCCTGGTGTCGATTGTAACCGCCAAAGTGAACCAGGTTAACACAGCCGTCGTTGAATTTGCTACGAAACTACAAGTCTGGATCACAATTGTTCACTGTTCAGAGAAATGCTTTTGCGTTGTTTAATTAACCTGTAATTGTGCAGTTTGAGGCATGAGTTTGAGAGTGTATGTACATGTACCTTTCTCGTGGATGAATTATAATTAACTATTATTTCTTTAGATGAGTCTTTATGTAATGCAAACTGATATTTTTTTTGTTTAAAAGAGTTGCTGAAATAAGGTAGATTTAAGCTAAATGTAGCTGGTAGGAATAATTATACAAGTGTTTTATGCATCATTGCTTGGTGTGAGCTGTCCCGAACTTGGTTTTCCTGTTTTGTTACATTGTATTCCTGTTGCACTGATAAACCAGCACGTTTCCACCATTTATTTCTGCATCGGATATTGGATACCAGATTTCGTTATTACTGCCTGCTGTGAAACAAAATTCAACGTTTGCCATTTCCTGCATACAACTCAATGCTGTTGCTATAGGATGGATTATGGACAAGTTGCCAATAAAAATAGTTGCAAGATAATGTTGAATTCAATATTTGCATCCTCATAACGTAACTTGAGTTTACCTGGCTTAGATATAGGCATTAGGCACTGGCAGCATCAACCATCGCATGGCATACTTTACTGTGCTCTAACCTGTACTCTAATGTTCTGATAGAAATGTTGTTGCTATATACTCAAACATAGTGCCTGTTTCAATAGAGTACAATTATCTAGCGCCACTACCATTCCCAATAGTGTATTTTAGTAGCCTTCTGTATTGTAAATTTTAGGTTCTCAAATAACTTTTAACTTTCTCATCTTTTTCGGAGTTGCTAACAATAATCAATTAAGGTGCATTTAATTGAACCAGCACCTTTATCTATAAAGATGTAGTGCCTCATTTGAATTTCTGGATTATATCACAACTAAAACTTCAGTCGTCACTTAATTTGAACATTATTATTACTGAAATATGTCATTGAGTGGTGCACATATATTAGGACCATGCTCTGTGCAATATCTATACATTAATTAGGTGATTAGAACTCTTTCAAACCTTGTGCTATCTAAGTAAAACGGATGTTTGAGAAGGATATATTGTGCTGTTATTTCTTTTCCATCTGCACAATTATTGAAAAAACGGCTCATCAAAAGAATTAAAATATCATATTTCCATCCTCAAAAGACTATGTTAATAAATAATAGCATCTTATATTTATTACAGCGGAGGCAGACACGCCAGTGAAGGCACTGAAAGATCATTATCCACATATGCACAATGCCATCACAGGTAATTATCTTCCCCTGGCTAGTGTGCTCTAATAGCAGCATTCCAGATAGCACTAGGAGTTGTCTTATCTTGTCTAGTACACTCCAATAGCAGTACTCCATGTAGCACAAGAGAGTTATCTTCTTTCTGCTAGCACTACATGTAGGTCATTATTAGTACATGTAGCCTACAATGTACTAATAATGTACATGTAGGGAAATATTAGAAGTAATTAGTGATATTAAGGCTGTTCCAGACATTCAGACAATCGAGCCTATTTGCCTGAACGTCTGGACGGGCATCAGCACTGGTAATGATTTCTTCTCTAGGATATGCTACTATAATCACTGATTTCACAGCGCTATTTAAAGCAGGCGTAGATAGAGCTAGATTATATTTCTGCTCATTCACTGCATGTTAATTGTTAACACAATATCTCATTTAGTTCTCATGAAGTTAATGTCATGATCTCATTCCCCGGTTGTCCTTTTGGACATGTTACTGAATCTAAAAACTACAAAAATGAAAAAGCTACTATGCTATGCAGAAGGTTATTA
This sequence comes from Himantozoum antarcticum, assembly GCA_027564295.1. Classification (NCBI taxonomy): domain Eukaryota; kingdom Metazoa; phylum Bryozoa; class Gymnolaemata; order Cheilostomatida; family Bugulidae; genus Himantozoum; species Himantozoum antarcticum. Next base: position 15,418 of record JAOQGN010317478.1, read on the forward strand.
TTTTCTGGTGACACTGCTAACCCCCCAGTTCTTGTATTTATGAAGAGGCATTTTATATCTTTCAGTTATTTGTATGTAATCAAAATTTCCTCTTGATATTTGCTACCAGTTCATTCAGGTTAGTTGACGGTTTGTTTGCAGCCGTTTTACTCCCCCACGTGCAAGCTATACGGTCTCTTTGCCAGCTTCTTCTTGTCTTAGCATCCTGCAATCCCGTAGCGCTCCCCTGATCAGGTGTAATTAGTCCCCTACCAATCTAGCTTTACATATACATTGAGAGCTGCACTGCTCTAGCTAATGAGAGATAGTGTATGCCAAATATCTGTCGGCAAAATTTTGTTTGTGAATTATTGAATTTTGGTTTGTTGTTTGCACAATAAACATGAGGAATGTAAAATAGTGATATTTAAATTCACATTACCATTAAGAGTGTACAGTGGCAGATAGATGGAATTCAAAGTATTTAAATTTAATGTATTTTAATTTGGAAAATATCAAGAAATTTTGGAACGATTTGTGACTGTGCATAAAGCAGTAATAGGCAAAAAATAAGTTGTGAAAGGCCAGGGCACACAACTCTTAAGAAAATATGTATAATATATTTTGATGGTGGTGGAGTATCTCTCTCACTCTTAGTATGATATTTTATAAACAATTTAGAGAGATGTTTCCTTTCAGCAACAGACCTACAACGGGTTCTCCCACCAACAGCGTATCCTCATGGAGATTCTTCCCTTCAAACAGGTTCAACTGATTGTCTTTACACTCTTGTTGGGTGCATCTTGTGCTGTCGCCTGCTACTACTGGTTGTTCATCACTTTGTTACGCTGTTAGCCTATACTACAAGTTTCAAGTCGATATATTTGGGTGGTAGTCTGCCGAAACATTGACATCACTGAGATATGCTAAAACTAAGGCTTGTAGCACAGGCTATATAAAGCTGCATTAAACTTGTTGTGACTGCTGCAATGTGTTTTAGTGTCCCGTGTACATTGTGTTGGGCATAAATATAGGAAATATCCTTGACTCTACTTAAGGATATTTGGCTATAGTGAATTTATGGCTGCTGTTAGTATCTTGTCTTTGTTATTGTATTGAGGCATGAAATAGAGCAAGTCTAGGTATTTATGCTGTAGTTTGCAGTTTGACTTTCTGTATGATCCATGTAATAATGCACGCTATATTTTATGTACACGTAGCCTACCTAGGTATTTACATTTAGCCAATATGTTGGATATGGCATTTTTATTCTGTTATTCCAGTAAACCTCCATGTTAATTTTCCAGGATGTTTCTCACTAAATTCGTTGAAACGCTCCTATAAATTTATAGAGCGCCATTAAATGCTCAATAGTTCGGGAGTATCATTGGACTATTCAGGCTGCTCGTATTTTGTTGAACGTTCCCCGTGCCACTCATCTACGCAGATGGCAGTGAAGTGTACTAACTACCAAAAATCTCCTCTGACAGAAAGGCAAATGGCAATGACTATTTTTCTCAGCAGCATCTTTGCTTCGCCAAAATACTCATTATTTCATGCAGTGTTGTTTGATGTTGTACGGGGAATGCTCGTCGTCTAGTGGACATGAGATGCTAGGTACTAGGGCTACATTGCATATTGATACCAGAGAGGTATTATAAGTTGTCACTATACTCTCTGTGCTCACTGTGCATTACCATTTACTTTTCTAGTCGATCAGCCAGCCCCTTAGCTGCTATGCCTATGACAGCCCCTAGCTGGCCGTTAGCAAGTAGTTCAATGTAAGAATAACCATTGTGCTTGCAATAATTATATTTATAAGTAAAGATGCCATGATACTCGACCCTTAATCTTCATATAAAAAGTATGCCAATGAGGCCAGGGCCTTCTATATTAATAGATATTATTATAGAAGGTCCTGAATGAGTCTACAAACTACAGCAATAGCTCGTTTATTCTCTCGAAACTTCTCAATTTTCTTTAGTGGATTTGTTGGGTATTGTGGCACCACTAACACTATCTAATAGTAATTTGTTTAAACGTATCATAATATTATATTACTATGCACTAATATAATAATTATTGTGGCTTCATTAATAGACATATAATTATTATTATTATTAGAAACGCTTGCTAGATATTGTTCTGTACTCACTTCAATACATCACTATAATAAACCGTTACAGCTTTCTTTCTCTACTGCCTTTCACTGAATGTTCTATTGCTACTAGTGCTTAACCTAAGGCACCCATCACTCAGTACTCGCACACGCCCTTGTGTTTGTGTGAATAGTGTCTTTTATATAATTATAACACCCGCAAGGCCACTTTTTTCTTCGAGTAGTCCTCTTCGCATGTATAGACCCTTCAAACTTTTCATATTTGCAAGATCCCAAAAAATTTTAATTACCTAGTTATATGTGTTATTTGTTCTGTACCTTTCACAAGTTTTTCGTTTTCTGTGCATTGCAACATGATTGTTTGTGTTGTTGCGTGTTCTGCACTGTTATTGCATGATACATTTATTGCTTATTCTCTTGGCAAGCTTTTGGATAATGTTGGCCAGCAAAAATTTCCAAATAAATTCCCGTTTCTGAGAAATAGCGGATGAAATTGGCCTGATGCTGACACTCCGTACTTTGAACTTGGGTCATAATGCTGGTATAACCCAGTCATTCATATCTAGTCTTCAGTACTTCACCTATGACCCTTCATCTCATATTAAAATAATTACCAGTATCTTTTCATTTTGTTATTTGATTTCAATATAGAGCTAATAATTATACTTTACCATTGTTTTAGTATGGACTATGATACACATCCTGGTACGCCTGGTACTCCTAAAGACTTTCTAACATCTCCTCCCGTCGACAGTGCCGCCTCTTTTGAAGTGAGGGGAAGCAGTGCTGAAAGTGGTGGTCTATTTATTCTTAAAAAAGATGCTGAAAGGCGATCAAAGCTTATAGATATTTTAACAGAAGACGCTAACAAGGTACTTGCCATGTAGTAATATTAGTCCCTCCCTTTTAGTAATAGTTAGTATCCCTCCCTATTATTACTAAGAGAGGGTTACCTATCCTCCCTTAGTAATAGAGGGTAAGGGAGGGTAACCACCGTCTGCTAATTGCAATACTATAGCAAGCTTTTGTAGGGAACTCTGGAACTGTTAGATATACATGTATGCAACCCCATTTAGGAAAACTAGTAGTTTTTTTCCCTAAATGGAGTTGTCATTACCTTGACACCATCTTGTTACAAAATTGTAATTGTTTGTTTTTAATGTTGTGAGTTTATTGTAAATCTGAGTTTGATGATGTGAGTTTATTTGTAAAATGCTGGACACCGATAGATAATATTGTTTCAAATGCCCGTATCCAGGAATAAGTATTTGGCACGAACCCAAGAAAGTCCTTGCAGCTGTAACTGCGTAATTGCCCCTCTAATAATTGTTACTGGGAATAGTGAAATATCTATTTAGCCATCGCTCTAACAAATTGCATAGTTTTTCAACTTTGTCAATTTTGTAGTGGTTGTGTTGTACTGTACATTTTTGCACACTATAAAACATGTATATAATTATGCATGTAGCACTTTTATCGATATATTTATATATCTAATGATACAATATTATTGTATTTTCTTCGGAGGAAAGGCAACTTCTGTCTATATTTCCGCAGTTTTAGTTGCAGGAAATCTATATAGTTGTAATAAGTTATTGTCTGGATTAGATGTGATTAATATACCATATTTTAATACAGTGATGAAAGTGATTGATATAAGCTCTAAAACTTGACCTTCTGTTACGCTTGTAGCTTTGTGCAATATGGGAGGAAGATCAAAAAGCAAATCAGGAAAACTTTCTAACTGACGCTCAAATGTATAAACTAGCAACAGAGATGCGAGAATTTATCCACAGCCAAGACTCTACTAGTTTGGATAACTATTTAACTGAGTTGCTATCTGAAACTGTTGGGTATGGAGGTCGAATGAACATGGAAGAGCTACAGAGAAGCATCTACTCCCTCAACGAAGCAGTAAGTGCTGCCTACATATTACTCTGTACCACTCTCTGATGGTTTGATGCTAGTCAGTAGTTAGATCAGCAGGATGCTCTCACCTTTGATTACAGCAAGAACAAATGTTTAATTTGAATGCTGTTTTCACTTTTTAGGGATGTTATGCGAAGTATGGTCTGGGTGGGGTCCTTGTTTAAATTATGCAAGTGAGGATAAGATAAATCTTGTATCAAAGTGTATTTTGTTAATAAATAGTTTTATTCATTGGATAAATAAAATATTTTGCTGCATTTGCTGTTGTTGAACCTGAAATAATTTGATGTAAGCACTATAACTAGACGTGTAAAACAAGCTAGATCTGCATCACAAGATCTTCTCACAAGCTTTGTCCAATTTTCATGTTTTAATTTGTTTAACTTTGCTATTTTTAGTCTGTAAAAATATTAAAAGAACGTCAGATGCCGCCACATTGGATGTTTACATTCGACGACTTTTTAAAGGCTACAATAAAACATTGCATAGAGTTTGTGACTCCTGTTCGATCAGACGACTCTGTAGATGGGGATGCCTCTCCTACCCTCCTACACACATCAATCAGCCTTGACAATGGCGATGGCGGGCCAACCAGTAAATACAGAAAGGTATGTACACTGATTGTTAGACTGGCAAGGTGGATACTCTTTAGTTTGATGTTGATGACAGAATTGTTTTATGCTAAATGGAACTACTTAAAAATTGTTGTTTTGTTTGTCCTAAAGCAAAGCATTCGGTGGACTTGGTATTTTTAGCTAGCTTTACATAAATCTTAAAACCCATACATGCCGATTACTACTTTTTCTCTTCTTAATCCATCTCGCACGTTTCCAAGTTGTAAAATATGAACATTTCAAAGATAATCTAAGCAATATTATTCTAACTCCTAGTGTTGTGGAATTTTTGGCAGCTAGGAAGACCATTCCGAGAAGACAGTGGCTGTGGATTTGATACACTTAATGGTCCTGTTACGGTATAAACAACACCAATAATGATTGTCTTCACCTTTGCTATTACCCCATTTATTTTCTAAAAGTTAACCATGCCTGTGAATTTTTGTGATTACTAAAATCTGACATGTTATGATTTACTTATGTTGCATAGTAATATGTTATTTACAAGAGTTCTAATATAATTTTGACATTATTTCACATGGAAATTTAAACTCGAAACCAATAGTTGCCAAGTTAATGTTTTGTGCTATTTCTGCGGCTGCCGAAAATTGTTATCGCTTAAATATAATGATCCTCAAATTTCACCCACACATATTATGTTGCTGTGGTTACACGTGTGTAGTGGTGTTCTATGCGAGTCCTCTCATGCGTTTGTCTGTTGACCCGTTTCTAGTCTTCGTTTCAGACTACGTATTTTCTTAGTAGCAGTATCTGTGTTGGTATAGTGTATAGTATAGTTGATGACAACTCCCACAATAAATTTAGTCTGAAATTATTACTTCGAACCTACTAAATAATCAAGCGCTGTAGAATTTTCAAACCCTAAGATTGGACGTAGAGGCGGTGCTTTGCTGTTCTTCTGAAACAAATTAACACCATTTCTTTTAAACCACATCAATAAATTTAAATATCCCTCATTAATGTCTGCCCAGGGCTGGGTAATGGACTCCTAGACTGACTCATTGCTGCACGCTGGATTGTACTTTATGGTTTCTTAGGTAGAAGATTCTGGTAAATTTCAGGATATCCAGAAACTACAGGAGGAGTATGCCAGATCTCAGGAGGACAAGTATAAGCTGCTGAGCGAGCTGAATGCAGTGGACAGGAACTACCAGCAGTTGCTGAGGGGGGTACTCAGGGAAAGGAAAGCCCATGTGCAAGGCCTAGCGTAAGTTTACTAAATCACCAGCTAGATATTGATGTTGCTTTCGCTCTATCTCAATTATCTATCTTTATAATAAATATATTATTATATACATGTAGTGTATGTATTATATACATGTAGTGTATGTATTATATACATGTAGTGTATGTATTATATACATGTAGTGTATGTATTTGCACAACATTTACGTGTATCTAATGGCATTAGTTTAGTAATCCAAACCAATTCTTTATATATTAGTCTAGAAAATAAAGTATGGTTTTGAAGGAAAGTAAGAGTGTTATTGAACAACGATTGTTAAAAAACAATATTGATAAAAAACAATTGTCACTGAACAACAAATATCCTAAAGAATTAATTTTCGAAGTCAAATTTAAATGCTGACAACTACAGTTGACCCATTTGTTATATTTATTGGGTATCTTTATAGCGTTTCTTATTTAATACACCGATTTTCTTTGGGAATTATAATATATTTTATGTGATTTCTTGTAGCGATGCAATAGCGATGCCACCACCCACTCCTCTAGCCATTGGCACCAATATATATGGTATAGACTCACCTCCAGCCATGTCTGATGGACAGCCTGAGAGTCCAGAGATAAACAATACACCTCCCCAACTAACTCCTCAAGTGAGTGTCTATGTTTGGTGCTAGGGCTGATGTCCATTCAGCTATGCACAACTTTAATATAAAAACCATTTCCTATATGACCTTGTGTGTAAAACAGTGTGTTTTTAGCAGTGTTTCGTTACAACTGCTCCCATCCCATTGTTGCCAAATGTATGCATTATCATATCCTTGATAACAGCATCCTAAAAATGGTGGTAAAATAGGTTAATAATAGAGAGTTTTAGCACGGAGTTTTCAGCTCGACGGCATCTGTTTGAAGCACGGCGTCCTCATGAACCAGGTTCACTATGCAAACTGGTTTTAGCAAGGCGTTGTATGTAGGAGTTATGCTCTCTTTACTGTTATTTTATTGCTGCC
>JAOQGN010317479.1:0-14699 GCA_027564295.1 Himantozoum antarcticum
CTACAAACAGCCATAGTAATGATACAAAACAAGCTAAAGAATATATAAACCTGCTGGGATTTGGCACTTTGGACATAATTCTGCAGAGGCTATGTCTAGATATTTCAACCAATATTAATTTTAAATATTTATGAGATCGATAATTGTTACTATGTGATATTTAGCTGTTGCATTAGTTTAGGCGTTAACCCAATTATAGCACAGTCAATCAGGGTAAACACACTCTGTTGCCAGTAATTTACCTATTTATTGAGCTAACACAGGTCGCAACTTAAACGAAAGTCATATTTTACCCAAGAATTATTGACAGACGACTGTTTACTCAAAGCGGGATCTCAAGAGTGAGGTGTTGTGGTCAAGGCCATTTGACTGCCTCTGTGGCCGCATTGTTGTTAAATTTATAACCGTATTTCCGGGTTTTCATTAAGTCTATATTTAAGATATTTGCTCACTCTGATTGTATGGTATGATATGCTTTTGACGAGTGACATTGAAGGATTTGACGAACTTTCAGTATGCAACAAAAATATATTCCCACTTTTCCAGCTCTAACATCTGAAGGTTTGCAGTCATAACATTGAGTGATTACTCAGAACTCTACAGTTAGTTTGTGTTATAAATGTAAATTTGTATGCAATATTTACAGTCTCAGATCGTCTGACTACTACTCCAGATTCGCCAAACTGTGACAGGAACTGTGGAATAGGAATTGGGGTAGGAATTACAGTGGTACTTGTAGCAGTGTCAGCAGCGTTGACAGCTCTATTCTTCTTCAAAAGGTACATTATATGTGTTAGGATCCTACTGACATGGTTATTATCTCCAAACAATAGATGGCATATTAATAGTATAATTTATAACAATAACGGTCAGGGAGTTCACCATAACTCCTTGTGCTGCGTATCATCTTCAACAGTTCATTTCATTATTGGCCCTTGCTTCCAGTGCCCAATGCAGCAATAGTGAGATATGGTTGCGCTATGTGCAGTGCTTTACGCGCAGCACCCTATGTGCTGTGTCCTACATGCAGTGCGATATGTATATATCATAATATGAATATTGTTAAGAACTGGCCCGTCGCCTTTAAAAGGTGGATAAGTTCCGAGGCTACAATCCGTACAATGCCGCCTTTAAGACAGATTAGATGACCAATGAAGGAGCTTGTCTGTTGCCTTTAAGATAGAGCGCAAGTCTCAGTTGTTAATCCTATTCTGTCACCTTGAAGACAGTAGTAAGGGAGCCGTGCTGTAAGAACCTCCTCCGACTCCGACTAGACGGAACCAAAGCTCTTAGAAGGATCTATGATTCCACTTGAAATAACAACGCAGTACCATTTTCATAATATGGTTTATTACCGCAAGGAGCAATACGGAGGTGTACACTTATTCAATGCCAGCATCGGACTGAAGATAACACAAAATACATGTGCACTTATTATGAAAAGTGTGATCTAGTCTACTATATGATATAATGTGTCCGAACATGTCCTAGTCTACTATAAAATGATACAATGTGTCTGAGCATGTCCTAGTCTACTATATGATACAATGTGTCCCAGCATGTCCTAGTCTACTATATGATACAATACGTCCACAACTCCTAGTCTGATATACAGTATAATGTGTCCTAGTATAATATATATAATAATGAGCATGACTCTGTCAATGACAGAGTCTGAATCAACAGCATAAAATAGATAATGGCTTGGCAATTAAGTAGCAATGTGCAAGGTTAACAATGTGAGTGAATATGGTAATAGCCTCTAGTCCATGGCGCTGGCGATTTCACATCTACTTCTCGATAACATAGCCCACCCCCTATTAGCTGGGTAGGAGATCGAGCAACTATACAGTCTAGGTGGGCGGAAACGTAGATTGATATTACGTAATTGGACTGCGGAGTCCTCTACCCCTGGGCTTGTCGTACTAGAGTGACTGCGTGTTGCCTATCTCCTTGAGTTGATGATCGGTTAACGTGCCTAGCCGTAACACAGAGTTATGTGGCTGAGGCTTCCAGTCTACGCGCTTGTATATCTAGCTCTCTGGTCTCTTGAGATGAGGTGGGCAGTTGTGGGGGGTTGTTTGCTCTCTTCCGCCATGTTGCCGTAAAAATGACGGTTGGCGTGGGCTATGTGGTTTGGCTTCACTTTCCGCAAATGCTATGGAAGTGAGGGTGATAGTACTTCCCCCCTGAGGTGTTCTAGAGTGATGTCTGATAATGTCCTTGTCCGGGGCCGGTAGTTTGGATGGTGACCTTTGTAGAGTAGTCAAAGCGGATCTCCGCCTTGAAGGAGACCGTGGTGTGACTGGCAGGGCCGCTGTATCTTTCTCCACTTCATAGCTAGTTCAGGGGTCTCTAAGCGGTGTATAGCTTGGGTTTCCTCCTATCTGGGGATCTTGTAGTCAGCCCAGTTGATGGCAGGTGGCCTAATGTCAGGTTGTCCTGGGTAGTCATTGGTAGAATGGCGTCTCATGTTTCAGGGGTCTATCGTAGCTTGGCATGACCCAAAGGCAGGAGCTTTCTTCCAACCCATATGTGTGGCAAAGTCCATGTAGCTGTTCTGGTCTACTTCATATATGGGGGACCGTCCTCACCCCTGTGTCTTGGGGTTCTTCCCATCCTCATCTGCTGTTGGTACATCGAGTTTAGGGATGTCATCTGCACTCCACATGGACAAAATACGCAACAGAGATGCTGTTTGATGGGCACGGCCGGTTTTTGTTTGTGTGTCTGGTGTCCACACTCTCCACAAATGTAGCGTTCGCCTTGGGGGTCCTCAGGTGGATTCATTAAGCTACTCATCTTCCATAGAGTAGATTCGGAGAGCCATTTGAGCATCTTAGTCTGGGGTGGTGCCTTTCCAACAGGTTCAGCAGGGTGGTAGCGTATTGGAGACTGAAGCAATCATATAGTGCATCTATGGTGTGAGCTGGGTATTGAGGCTGGTATCGGGTTTGGTGCCTTAATAGGAGACGGACGTCAAGCCTGGTTCCTGTCTCTAGTTGTGGTAGTTGTGGAGTAGATTCTCTGCTGTCTAAAGCAAAAGTATGGTCATTCAAACAGCCGTCTAGCTTTAGAACTTCATTTGTGGGCACTTGAAGTTCTAATGGTTGTTCAGTCATAACATGGGGGACTGCTGCCTTAAAGACAGCCCTAAGGAAATTGGCAAGGGTGGTACAGCTATAGCCTGAGGGCTTGATTCCCATTGGCCATGAGTTGACATCCCCTTCATTAGAAGGTACAGCGCAACCCTTAATGCGCCGCACTGTGGTCTCATAGGCCCCCAGTTACCTTTAAAATTGGCAGAGGCGTGCTTGTGTTTGAGCAAGCATCATTTCAATGTTTACTACATATTCGTGCTTGAATTTATAAGTATCAAACGTTTTTGCAATGGCACAATTAATAGTATCTGGTTCGTTGATTGCCTCTAAAATCAGGGGAGGGGTAGAAATTTATCTAGCAACATCGTGTGACCCCTACTGCCTTTAAAGTAGATGGGTAACTGACAATAATTCAGTATAAGTGGGTACTTCATGGTATTCTCAGTGCCGGTTTGCTTCCGGTGTGTTCAACAGTGGGGAGTCTGCAGCTGCCTTAAAAGCTGAGTAAAGTGGTGTTAATTCCCAATTATCAATATCTGTTGCCTTGAGAACAGGTGGTGGGTGACTCCCCTAGCATTGCCTTTACTATTTCCAATTTTTCAGGTGGATATTCAATTTACATTTCGGCATCGATAGTTTCAGCAAGTCCTAAATAATTCCAAGAAGCCAGAAAGCTGGATATTGAAATTTACTTTACTCTGTCTGTTAGGAGTGAATGCAAAGGAACATTTACTTCTTTCACAGCTTGTAGTAACTTGCAGCATCATCGGCCTACTGAAGCAATTATAAGCATCTCGTGTACAAGTGTATACAAATTTAAGTGTTCTGCATAGCCATCCACAGCATTGTAATGTGCAATGTTCTTTTCTTTAGAAGGAATGATGCTGACCCTAGTGAAGTCCAGAATTCTGCAACAGATTGCTATTTGGATCCAACAAATGAATGTTAGTTAAAATCTAATATCAATAAACATTATTTCATTTTTTTAATTATTTTGTTGAGTTTTGTATTATTGTATGTCTAGCTTAATGGCAGTCAAAATAATGATGTAAAATTATATTGATTGGTCATGGTACACTCTTAATTGTTCCATCAGACTGCATTGTAATGTATGCAACCAGTTAGTTTTGAAATTCGACAGTGACGGACATGTTTCTGTCAGTGCTCTCTAAATTATGATAATATTACTCACAATAATTACTGTGGTCGCCAAGCATAGTGTTGTAAATGGTAACCAAATAGCAACAGGAGCTAGTCGAGGGAAACCTACTGCAGATTGTGTGACATTATTATTAGTTTAACTAGCAAGGAGAAAACCTTCTACGGGCACAAATCGGCGGGTTGGGCGAGTAGACACTCGTTCAGACTGCCGAGCACAAGCCGGGCACAAGCCGGCAGTCAGTCGGTCAAACCCATGCCTTTGCAGTTATCATGCGTCATTGGTCCAGGATCAGAGTGACAAGCGCTACCTACTCTGCCACTAAGACCTAGGATTTGATTTCATTTAAGTATATTTAGCTTGCAAATTTCAATGTTTACCATAACTTATTGTTACATTATGTAGTATACTTATTTAACAGCTTACTTACTTACTTTCATTTAGAACATATTCACTCTATCAATTAAATATGTGGATATGAGATTTCAGGTAGAGTGGAGGCTGGCAGTTGGACTCAGATGAGTGAGTAAAGTTCATTAGTTTTCTTTTATAGAATTATATTTCTCCCTCAGACTCCTCAGTCTCGCAGTCAGTACATGATCATTCAGTGATCAAGTGACAGTCAGTTTGAAAAGTGAGACTAAGAAATATCTTAAGAATGCTCAAGTTAACCTACTCAACGACCAAAAGAGTAATGCAATTTGTTCTCGTAACTAGAATTAGCTATGGGGTTACTGCAAAACTGATTAGAAGGTGGTGACAAAGAATATTTATCCCATAAGTAGTAATATTTGGTAATATACTGTAATGGGATCGCGCTCTCACCCTGGTTAACCTACATGTACAGACTACTTATATCATGTTAGCCAACTATTATCACTCAGTACTACCCTACCTACCCAGAGCACTACTCACGGATTAATACTACTCTTCTTGTATCATGCATGACGCCAGCATCACAATGTTCGCTGGCGCCACCTAGAGGCAGTTCCACATATAAGTGAGATTCTCTTGAATCTCCTCTCGTCATTTTCTTGCCTAGGTTCTGTAACTTCTGTCGCCCCCACTCTGGGGGATTGTGGACAAACATTACAATTCAACGCTAAACGTAGTTGGGATGTGCAATTCAACATGAAATCGCCCCAGTTCATTGTTAGTGCCAATTTAGTTTCAAGGGAATTCATATATTGGCAGACAGGTGAAAGCTTTATCTATTTAACTAGACAAAGGTTTGATGATGGCACTGCTAGAATGTGCGATATTATTTTTTGAATATCAATGTATGTAATAGCCGTGCCCAATTACAAACCGCTGAATGTTGCATAGCAACAAGCCGCACCCAATGGCCAATGAAAAGCAAAAAGTTAACTAAATCATTCCATTTTATTTTTATTATGATATATTTGTTCATTTAAATTGCTTCATGTTATTATCATGAAAATACACGAATAGTATTGCATGGCATAAATGCCAATCACCTCAGAAACCAAAATCTAAAACCTACTGGCCAAAGACAACAAAATCGTCATGTAAACATGAATTGAAATAATGTACTGAATACTCACATTGATACCTGATCCACTCTCCACTCCATAAATACGTCCTACTCCACAACCACTATTATCTTATGGCTACCAGGCGTTATATTATATCACAGTTACTGACTTACACACCACACAAGTATATGCTAAGTGTCAATCTTGAATCCTAACAATCGCAAAATTTTACGGTAGAAAAGAAAAACTGTATGTCCTCTTCGCTCTGTTGATAGTATTGGAATGGGTGAGCACTTGAATTATGCTTCCCTACATTGCATATAGCTTGTGCTTTTTATAAGTTTTAACCGGAAGAGTTTCACACTTCCGATCAGGTGATTTCGTTTCGTTCTGTCATAGCTTTCAACTCTGGGGAACAATGTTCTAGCTACAGCATGCTGTTGGGGTAACTCAATCAAAAAGCTTATCTCCTGGTGATAACACATATTTTAGACAATAATGCGATTTCTCTTCATTTTTTCTCACCGAGCAGTCTGTATTCAAACATTGTCAGAGTCAATGTATCCTATAATCACACTGATATCATGTCAAGTCAGTCTCGCTATTTTCTTTTGTCATCCCTATGATTTTGGCACATTTGTAGTAAGTTGTTCAAGCCTTTTCTGCCCTCAAAATTATTTCAAGAACTACCGTTATTTCATTGTCTTGCTGACACCCTAGGCTTTGTCTGTGTCTAGTGTTTGATCAGTCAATATGTCTACCATGCCTCCATGTAAAACCTGTTGAAACTTGAGGATAGTTTTATACTTTGAATGAACTGACAGCAATATGTGAAACTTAACTCACTGAAATCTAGCGTTTTATTTAACCTCAAATATGTGTTCTGTCTCCCCTTATAGTTTATGTTTACACAGACGTTACCAGACCAGAATTTCACAATGTCAACATTTTCAAATATGCTGACGATAGGGCTATAATTGCTGGATTTTCATCTCAAATAAGATGTTAACTATTTAGAAGCTGTGGGTGATATCATTAACCATTGATTGAAAAGTGTAATTCTTTTAAATCACACCGTCAAGTATTTTGTCAAATGGAGGGACTTTTGCTATTTGGGTGGGGGTGTCCAGTTTGGGTGGGTGGGGGTAGTCAAATTGAGCTGAAAATGAGGGATTGTCCCTGAAGATTAGGAACACTTGACAGGTATGTTTTAAATACTGACAAGAGTAAGTCTATTGTGACTCATTTAAATAGAAAATATTCTATACAATCAGATATTTCAATCAATCCTATAGCTATAGAAAGCATCAACAATTTTAAATACATTGGAACAGTTTTCAATAACATCCTCTAAGAGCACGATAATATTTATTCTAGTTTTAGAAAGTTAAGGGTTACATGTTATGCACTGTCCAAGTATAAGTATATTAATCCACCCTAAGTTCAAACACGACATTTTATCAGGTCACGCATCCTGACAATTTTAATGTACAATTTAGTGAGTTCTAGTGATGGATGGCTCAGTAGCTACATGTAGATCGCGATGCACAATGATTTGCATGTTGTAGGACAGCATTCACAGGCCGACCTCGTCTATATGTACCTCTAGCTAAGCATTTTGTGTCAAAAAACATGGCTGGGTTTCTAATTTATAGTGTTGTTTTTCAGATAGTATAACTTCCGAAATATCTCATTGGACAAATTTACAGTGTGGCCGTTCTGAAAGCAATCTGTATGGACTATACTTCCAGCGCAATGCAGTGCTCACCACAGAAGCCGGCGAGCTGACAACTCCATGTGAACAACTCTGTGTTGAAACTCTCTACTATTATTTATCTCTGTCACTTAGACACAGTATTGATTATGCCCTGTTACAGTCATGTTTCCTTTATTGTCTTCTTCAGATGAAGAGATGGAACTAAATGAACATCAGTATGACGAAATACTGATGACTGTCCCAGATGGCACCGCATCAGATTCTACATATGGTGACAACAATGTTGCTGTGTATCCATTTTACACTATACCATCACCTGATGATAACAAGGGGGTCACCACACCAGATGCTATACCATATTATGCTAATGGTGCTGTAGAATGTCCTGTAAATGATCTTCCTTTACCAGAAGATGATGACTATGAACAACCAATGCCATTCACACCCTTTATTGTGTCAGAATAATATGTTGATATCATCAATTCACTTTGTTACCAGTGAACGCATTGAATCAAATATTAAAATAATTCTGATTGCATATAGGCATAAGACATTCTGCTCAAGCCAATGAATGGACAGTTGTCATACAGATCTGGTTCAAATATCTTCTCCAATTCATACTATTAACGTTCGAATAATTGTGTAGAAAAGTGGGTTTGCTATAACTATATGATATTTATATAATTATATCTGTCTGCCGATACGTTTTTCTCCATTAATTGAAGACACTGATTTGTAAAGAGTTAATTTTATCATAAGCTGAGGTAAGGACACTGATTTTATCTGCAGTGATAAAATCAGTGCATTTTATCACTGATAAAATGTACTGATTTTATCAGTGATAAAATGCACTGATAAAATGTACATTTTATCAGTGCATTGATATTAGACATGCATTGATATTAGACCGGTGTGTTGTTTCTTTTTTCTGCTCATAGACGGTATATGATTTTCAGCAGAAATGCTATAAATGTGTGTATAAAATTAGCAGCTAGTAAATGCAATAAATAAAAATTGTATCAATAAAAAATGTCTGATAACAATAAAAGTATGTGGATTAAAAAAAGAGGTTGAAAGTCAGACATTTCTTCCCAGAGTTAGATTTCATGTTTGGCATTATTACATGCCCTTTGGCATTATTGCATGCCCTTTGGCATTATTGCATGCCCTTTGGCATTATTGCATGCCCTTTGGCATTATTACATGCCCTTTGCCATTATTACATACCCTTTGTATTTTTGACCAGGCAATTGTTTATGCAATCCTTGCCAGCTAAGGATTGGTTATAGAGTTTGAACAGTTTCTGTTGTTGAGTATCTAATGACGATGGAATTGGGTGGCTGCACAGCTTGCTGGCGAACTTGACACACTTCTTCACTGGTAGTTGTGCAGAAGTTCCAACTGTTGACCAGACGCTTATGCAATAGTTGAGTTTGCACAGTGCTAAGGATTTTACTGATGTTTCTACCGTGACCAAGAAAGAAGGTGCTTTATCCTGGATATTTGTATAGGAGTTCGATGGACTCTTTTGCTTATTTTGCTGATGTGCTCTTCCCATTTGATTGCTCATCATCCATGTGTACACCAATGTTTTTAACCAATTTAATCTGTTCAAGTGTAGTGCGGCATAGTGAAAGCTTTCCAGGAATATTGTATGACAATTTGCGAAGTTGTTGGTTGTTAGGTTCCAATGGTGATGACTTGGGTCTTGCTAGCGTTTGTTGTCACCTTATTAGATGTCATTCAGTTTTCGGGAAAATTAAGATCTTTTTGGATAATTATTTCAGCTTCTTTGTGTTCTGAGGCTTTGTACGATGTCATGATGTGAGTATTGTTAGCATGTGTGACGTTTTTTGCAGTAATTGATGATGGAATATCATTGGTGAAGAGGCTGAAAGCACGGGACCAAAACAACTTCCTTTCGGTACCCCACAAGAGGTTGGCAGGAATTTCATGTATATGCTGGGTTCTTTCTTTGTTAGTAGTATTTGGAGGGCTTTTGACACCCCCAAAGTGCTCATTGACCCCTGTTAATTAGCCAATGACAAGGCCGTTTTTCAAGGATTGACCAATCACAGCAGGGGAGTGAGTCTTCAATCACCGGTGTAAGATTTTTCGAATGATGGAGGTTTCTGATTGGTTGATTTTTTGTGACGTCATGAGAAATGAGTCTTCAACCACCGGTGTGAATTGTTTAAGGTCAAGAGTTCACGAGTTTAATGTTTGTTTTTGTCCAAAAACAGTAGAGTATGTTGGAATGCGGAAGGTGTAGGGTGGTAGATTCTTTTGAAGTCATTTAAAAATAGATTTTGAATGTTTAAAAATAGCAGAATGCGGAAGGGTTGGGGGTGGGATGCGTGGGTGTTCTTGGGAATGTTGGGTATGTTAGGAATGCGTAGGTTTTGTAATTTACTATAGATTTGTATTATTTATGGATTTGGGGGATATTTTCCTATTTATAGATTTTCATTCGAAAATCTTTATACTTTCATGAATGAATGAATGATTCCAATTTTGTTGTATATTTCATGGATGAATCGAAAATTTTCATATTTTTCATGAATGAATGATTCGAATTTTTTTGTATTTTTCATGACTGAATCTAAAATTTTCATATTTTTCATGAATGAATGAATCGAAATTTTTGTATGAACGAAGGAGTGATTCGAAATGTTTTATATTTTTCATAAATGAATGAGTGATTCGAAATTGTTTATATTTTTCATGAATGAATCAGTGATTTGAAATTTTTTTTATATTTCGTGAATGAAAGAAAAATTCGAAAATGTTTCTATTTTTCATGAATGAAGGAAAGAGTCGCAAAATTTTATATTTTTCATGTATGGATGATTCGAAATTTTTTATATTTTTCATGAACGAAGGAGTGATTCAAAAATTTTTTATATTTTTCGTGAATGAATGAAAGATGAGAATGAAAAATTCTACATTTTTCATGAATGAATGAGTGATTCGAAATATTTCATATTTTTCATGAATGAATGAGTGAGTTGAAATTGTTTATATTTTTCATAAATGATTGAATGATTTGAAATTTTCGATATTTTTCATGGTTGAATGGATGATTCAAAAATGTTTATATTTCTAATGAATGAAGGAGTGATTAAAATTTTTTTTATATTTTTCGTGAATGAATGAAAGATTCGAAAAATTCTATATTTTACATGAATGAATGAGTGATTCAAAATATTTTATATTTTTCATGAATGAAGGAGTGATTCGAAATTTGTTGTACTTTTCATGAATGAATGATTGATTTGAGATTTTTTATATTTTTCATGATTGAATGGATGATTCAATATTTTTTATACTTTTTATGAACGAATGAGTGAATCGACAATTTTCATATTTTTCATGATTGAATGAAAGATTCAAAAATGTTTATATTTTTCATGAATGAATGAGTGTTTCGAAATTTTTATATTTTTCATGAATGAAGGAGTGATTCGAAAATGTTTATATTTTTCTAGAGTGAAGGAGTGATTAGTAAATTTTTATACTTTTCATGAATGAAGGAGTGATTCGAAAATGTTTCATATTTTTCCTGAATGAATGATTCAAAAAATGTTTCATTTTTCCTGAATGAAGGAGTGATTCGAAAATGTTTATATTTTTCCTGAATGAAGGAGTGATTCGAAATTTTTTATATTGTTCTTAAATGAAGGAATGATCCGAATTTTTTTACATTCTTCCTGAATGAAGGAATGATTCCAAAAATGTTTGATATTGTTTATGAATCAAGATCTGTTTCGAAATCTTTTTCTGAATGGATAATTTGGAAATGTTGTTACTTTTTTCTATATTTTACTTTGAGATTTCTTGTTCTGCTATATTTTTCTTTGAGTTTTGTTGTGTGCAATAAAATGTTCTGATTTTATTTATTTATTTAATTTTGTAATTTTAGAAAGTATGGAGTGAAACGGTTGATGAATCTGGAAAACTATACTACATTGAGGAGTTTACCTGCATATACCGTGTTGGAGATTGTTGGTGCGGAGAGGAGAGAGACTGTTCGCAGAGAAGCCGGTGTGCTGTGCTATTTCCGCACATTGAAAGATGGAGAGAGGGAGAGTGGAAGAGTGATGATACCGATCAGGCTGTATGAAGAATGTGACTATTCAACTCGCAAGGTGGAAATCTACAGTGGGATGAAACCAACTTTTGCAGGAGAATCGGCTCATTCCTTCAAACCACTGCTTACGGACCCAATCCCACACAATGAGGCGTTGGAGAGATATGCGGATGTGGTGAGACAAAAGTCTCATCAAGAGCTGGAGCACCTAGTCAAGATATCCAACCTTTCGCAATTTAAAGACGGTGCAGTCTTAGTCTTGATGAGCGTGAGAACCATAAACACGTTTGCTTCCGGCAAAGAAACTAAAGTTCCCGTGGCTACCTATGAGCTGGAGCATGATGATGGAGACAAGGCTTCTAGATAAGTCTTCCTTCCCACTAGTGTTCTCTCAGAGGCTAAAAAGAAATTACCATGCTTGATGGTCTACAAAGGAGTGGTAACATCAAAGAACAGCAATCGTCGCTACCACGACATCATGTTTATAGAGAAATCAATTGTCATGACAGGAATCTTTGATACAGATGATGAAGATTCCTCTGAGAGTCCTGCTTCACCTCCACCTTTTACAGCTGAGTCACACACTACACTTAGTTCTCCCGTCACCAATAACACACTCACTTCTACCACAGCAAAATTCTCCAATACTCTCAACATCACACCTAAATCTATCTCCAAACTCGTCAAAACACCGATGCAAAGTCCCGCAAAGAGCTCTAATGCGGTTATCAGTTCCATCTCCAACTACACTAAGTCACCAATGCAAACTCCGGCAAAGAACTCTAAAGCAGCTATTGCAAAAGCATAACATTCAGTAGTATCACTTTTATCTCTGAAAAGTAATAGCGTAATAACTTATGTTTTGATTGGTGCTTGAATTTTTTTTTTTTTTTATTATTATTATCAATTATATTTTGACAATTATCATAAAACAATAAAATTATTTGAGTTCTGCAAAATTACTCTGTGAAGTAGTAACTTGTTTTTTCGCTGTCGTTTTTGGTATTATTATTATTTTTTATTTATTATTGTCCATTGTATTTTGATTATTATGATAAAACAATAAAAGTGTTTTAATTCATTCAATTACTTTTTCAAATTATATACAATAAACAAAGACACTGCAAAACAAAAAAAAATTTTCAATTGCAAAACAAAATTTATTGAAGAAATAATTTCACAAATTGATAATGAACAAATAAATATATTAGTCAATCAAATCAAAATCAAGAAATTGATGATATGCAATAAATAAAATCACTTCAATTGCAAATGAATGTATTGAGTGTAAATAACAAAGTGGCAAAGTTGAATGTATAAAATAGATTGCACTTTATAATTTCAATTATGACAGTTGACAAATCAACATTATCAACATTCTTTCAACCAATTTGCTACACACAATTCCATTCAATACATTGGCGCTGATTCCATCTAGTTTAGTCCATATACATTTGAGATATTTAATGTTTTGGTCGTTATTCATCTTTGAAATTCTATAGAATTCGTTAAATACTTTCTATCCTCCTTGATGTTTAATCCAATTTGAGAATTTTATGTATTCTAGTAATCTGCAGTCCACCAAATTATATTTCTGACAGTAATGACTTCATTGCATTTCATAGCTCTCACAGATACAATTGCAGCAAATACTAAGATGGCAAGGATTCGCCCCCACTCTATTCCAGTTTCACACGCAGCATCATTTATCGCATATAACTCCTCCTTTAAATCACACCCGCAGTTGTTTATGGTGGATCTCATTACTCTTATCTGCATAATGAATGATGAGCGGAATATTTGTCCCATAGTACGCGAGTTTATGTGAATATTTTCAAGAATAGAATATTTTAACGGAATGTTTTTACTCCAATTTTCATATCCCTCTGTAAATAATAGATTTTCAATAAAGTCTTGAACGAGATTTGATGTGAGCGTTATGTTGGTGTCTGAAGTCATGAATGAACTGAAACTATTTTTGGTCTGTATAATATCACTCCTGTGTATTAGTATAGATTTCTGCATATATAGTCATTTTGATCATCATCAGTGGATGCAAATGATCCACATCTTATCATTCCAGTCTCGTACATGTACAAACACTTTCTTCTTTTGTGGAACAAATTTATATTTTTTTTTCTCCGTGATTTATCATTTTCTAAAAAAATAATCAAGAAATCTCCTGATAAAATAAAGAGCAAGAACTTTGAGGAGGTAGCTTTTTTGGACAATGTAAAGTTTATTGCAAATCAATAAAATAATAAATCATAAGCTTTGACTTACCAATTTCCAGCACTTCATATCTATCTCTAATGCCGAAGAGACAATTTTTAGGATCTTTTACAATTACTATAAAATAAACAATTTTAATTTTTAACGATATGCAAATAATATTTGCATAATTTAATTTATTAACGATATTATCGTTAAAAAATTAAATTAATTAATGCTATTCAATCAGTTTAAGTATTGAAACCCAAACAAGAAGTTGTTGATACAAATATACATTACTTCATAATGATGCACAGATAACTCATCTATTCAATTAATGGATGTTATATAATCGGAGTGAGTATTGAAATTCAAACAATAATATTTCAGAAAAATATACTTCGTAAAAACACTCACCAAACTTTCTGTTGGATGGTGTTGTTGATGGTGATGATGATAGGATTGTAGACTTGGTAAAAACGGAAGAGGGTGGGTTGGTGTAGGTGAGGATGGATGCATTGTTGATGATTGTGGTGGAAGTAGTACTAGGAGTAGTTGTAGTACTAGGAGTAGTTGTAGTACTAGGAGTAGTTTTAGTACTAGGAGTAGTTGTAGTACTAGGAGTAGTTGTAGTACTAGGAGTAGTTGTAGTACTAGCAGTAGTTTTAGTACTAGGAGTAGTTGTAGTACTAGGAGTAGTTCTAGTACTAGGAGTGGTTGTAGTACTAGGAGTGGTTGTAGTACTAGGAGTAGTTGAAGTACTAGGAGCAGTTGTAGTACTAGGAGTAGTATTAGTAGTAGTAGTGGTAGTAGTAGTAGTACTAGTAGTAGTAGTAGTAGTAGTAGTAGTAGTAGAAAAAAAAAATGGTCGCTCTCACCCTCCTGGGTGGTGTTGGTATTACTCTAGCTCGGGGCATCTACCAGA